>PVKA01016109.1:0-18005 GCA_004027165.1 Ctenomys sociabilis | reverse complement strand
AGTTGTTCTGGATTGTGCTGCTACAGACCTTACTATGCACGTGTCACTGTGAAATGACTTCTTTAGCACTGTAGTGGAAGACACATAAATAGGAAGAGCTGGGTCAAATGCAGTATCTATTTTCAGTTTCTGGGGAGTCTTCATGCTGAATTCCATAGTTGTTGTGCCAGTTTAATTTCCTAGCAATACAATGGAATAAGTGCTTCCCTAGCAAGCATGAGGGCCTGACCAGTTCAAACCCTGGTTCCACCAAATAAATAAATAGATGTATAAATAAATAAATAGACAGATAAATAAATAAATAAATTCCTAGTAACAATACCACAGATGTAAATCAGAAAATTTTTCAGATTGTTTTGTTTTGCATGATTTCATAAAGAATTTTCTTGATTCTTTTATTTAAAATTTATTGAGATAGTTCAGATTGTCAAGATTTTTAGGGAAAATTTTGTCCATAAAACTAAATGTAGTTATCAATAACAAAATTCTATTAAAGATGCTGCTTATTAAGCATTTTTCTCAGACTGTAAAACATTTATTTTCTTTAATAACCCTATTGTCCAATGTTTCTTAATATTGCAGTAAGAAATCTCATACTTCATTGAATATGAGAAGAATAAAGAGAATGACAAGTAAATTGTTTTCTATAATTTACATATAAAAATATTTAGTTTCTACAGGAGACTGACCTTCAGTTTGATGTGTATTTTATTTATTTATTTTTCTTTTGCAGAACCAGGGATTGAACTCAGGCCCTTGCACTTGCCAGGCAAATGCTTATTCCACTGAGCCATCTCCCCAGCTCCTAGTTTGACGTTTCTCAGGCTAGGCTCAAACTCATGACTCTTCTTTCTTTATTTCCCGAGTGCTGGGGTTAACAACATTTGCTAGCAATCCCGCTCAGAGACTTTTTCTAATTAATGCAAAATACAATGTCCATTACTTTTGGGAAATGCAGCCCCTTCTGCATAGCTCATGTATGCTGCCTGTGTGTGTTCATATTTCATCTGAATGATATTCTTGACATTCCATCCTGTTACCTTAACAATTGCTATCCATAATACTTATCACAGCTGACACTTCAATATATATTCATGTGTTAATTTACTGTCCTTTCCTCTACTAGAATGTAAAAATGCTAAGCATGCTAAGATTCTGTATGTTTGATGAATATACAGCCTCTATGTACTACATTTGCAAATCTTGAAACAAGGCATTGACAACATGAGGCACCTACTCAGTATTTGTTATTTGAAAGAGTAAATGTAATTTACACAAGAATGTTGAAAAGTTAGCATTCCTAAGAAATTGGTGTCCTGAGTAGCTAAGCTGATTGCATAAATTGTTTCTACTTTTAAAGCTATTGCAAGTCAGGGCCAGCCAAATAGCTTAGTGGATTAAAGTGCCTGTAAGTATGCACAGGGGTCAGGGGTTGACCCCCAGGCCTTTTGTGTTGGCCCCACCCCCAGTGTGCACTAAGACAGCAACTGAGTCTGGTTACACCTGTAATTCTAGCACTTGGGAAGCTGTAAACAGGAGAATCACTATGTGTTTGATCTAGTAGTGAAATCCTGAACACCCCATAGACCTTTCTGTAAAATAGAAGAAAAAAAAAACACTGCAAATTTTGATCAGATCTATTATGATCTAACATGTGATTGAGGCTTATTTGCTTCAACACCCTGTTCCAGGTTAATGCTGTATCTCACAAAATGTTTCATGCCTTGGGGCCTCTGTGTGCACTTGAATCGGAAACCTGGAAAAAATCACACTGCTGAGCACATCTCTGACCCATTTAGACTCATCCTCCAATTAGTGTGTGATTCTTGAGGTGCAATAGAAATTTTATGAAACTCAATGTATCTTGTGTCAAGGTTATCTATGGTGATCTTTGATAAAATGTGAAACTGAATGAATATTTCATGAGACACCTTATAAAGATCCTCAAAAGTAGCAAAGTAGAGCAGATGGTGTGTCTAAGAAATAGTAATATTGATGACACTGAGACACTGCCACTGTGAAATATTCATAACAATGTAAGTATCTGCTAAGAAGCTGGAATTGTAAGAACTTCTTGGCAGCAAATGCATTATCTTTTGTCACATAGGAAGTTTAGACAATGTGATGCCCTAATGACACTTACTTACCCATGCTCTGTTTTTGTTGGTTCTCTGAACACACAGGGGAGAAAGCCAGATATTTGTAAATATATATCTGCAAGGTAGTGCTATAAGCCAATCACATCTCTCTAAAAGCAGTATTCTGATTAAGAAACTCTATTGGTCAAAAAACACATAAGAAGCACTTCCTAGAAGCTTCTTACATTTCTCTCTGACTCAGTCTTTTCCACAAAGAAAGCCGGCCTTTTTATTCCATGCCTTACAGGTCAATAATTATAAGATGATAAAATGTTAACATTATATTATTTGCAGGCCAACTAAATAGCTTAGCCAATTTAAGGTACAGCAGATAAAGCTTCTGCAAGCAGGCGCAGGGGCTAGGGATTCAATCCCTGGGCCTGCCATGCAGGCCCCACCCCTGGGGCATGCTGAGACCACAATTGAGACTGGGCATGGTGGTGTGCACCTGTAATCCCAGCTCTTGGGAGGTTGTAAACAGGTGGATCACTATGACTCTGATCTAGCAGTAAGACCCTGAATACCCTGTAGACCCCTCCCTAAAAATATATATATATAATTTGTGAAGCAACTGAAATGTTCATCAACTGAGAAATAGATAAAAAATTATTTTAAAATATTGGAGTATTATTCAACAATAACAAAAGATAAAATTGAGTGTTTTGTACATAAATAGAGTCTATATTGAGAGGTGAAATGAGTCAGGTCCACATGTACAAATACTGCATTATCTCACTAGTGTGAGAGCTTGAAAAAGTAATTGTAACCTAAAGGTACAACAGATAATATGAAAGGGAAAGAAATTATTCAGTGGGAAGGAAGAAGTGGGTTGAGGAAAATAAGTGAAAGGAGGGTAAAGGATGTATTTAGGTATGTATGCAGAATAGTTTAGATAACTGTATTGAGGGTTGTTGCTGGATTTTTAAAAGGAACAGTTAATGCTTAATTTTTTTCTTACTGATTTTTTTTCTTTTGAACTTCTTATAATTTCTTTATCATTTTGTAAATGAATCTTACACATTTATATCTGGTAATGTGAACAACTAATCTGAAGATAGCATCACGTAATATGGCAGCCATTGTTCAATTTCTATTACTTTGTTGAATGTTGTCTTGTATTGTTTCTAAAGCTTTTCAGATCTCTATTTTTGTAATTCTTTAAAAATAAAGTAGGGCTGGGGAGATGGCTCAGTGGAATAAGCACTGGCCTGGCAAGTGCAAGGGCCTGAGTTCAATCCCTGGTTCTGTAAAAGAGAAAAAATGTTTTCCCACTAATATTATGGACTACTGGACTATATTTGAATATTTTACTGAATTGCCATGCCTACAATATCTAAATGACAATGGAATACTCATCTCCAACAAAACTGAACAAAAAACGAGTATACAAATGAAGGACCATTTTGAATCTATATTCAAAATAGTTAAGATGTATATACAGCTACTTTCTTTTAATTCAATGAGTAGAAAGATTCGTTCTAATAGTGTTTGTGGACATGATATCATGTGTGTATCTTGTACAATGAATAATCACTAAGACAATAATATGCAAAGTATTAATTATTGAAACTGTCAGTCTAATCGGTTTTGTCTCATTGCTATATGTTTCACAATAAAATTATTTTAAAAAGTAAAAAATTAAAGGAAAGTTAAAAAATTACATAATGTGTTACATCCTGCAAAGAACTTCCCTACATTGCTTCATCAAGGCCAACCACATGGCGAGATCCTCTAAAAGTGAGAAAATAGAAACTTGCAAAGTTTCAGTGATTTCAGCTGAGTCCATGTACAGATGTCAGTGAGCAAATGTAATGTGGTCAGTCTGATTTTTATTCACTTATGTATTTACTTATTTATCATTTATAACCCATGGATAGCATTGCCTGTTTTTATCGCATGCATGACACTTTGAAGCCTGCGTGCATTAGGAGATGTTTAAATCTAAGCAACAAATGCACGATCTCACAGTCACCACATCTGCAGTGGAAAATACTGAGCCACTCTCTGCATCTCAAAAGAGCACAGCATTGTGCCCGCTGTCCCTTTGCTGTATGATCGATCTTGTGAAATTGACCCTTTCTAACGGTTGATATTTAGCTTTTGCATAGCTGCTCCTCATTAACCCTCTGCTCAATCCCTGCCACGTTCTACAAGCACTTTTGGAGCCTCTGTCTTCTAGCTACCAACTTTTACATTGCAGAAATGAGCTAGACTGTGAAATATTTACATTCCACCCCTACGATTCCAATGATTCTGATAGGAAATACAAAGCTCCTACATTCGGCTTTCGCTTCTCATGTTGCTCTTGCTGTCCCTATTCTCTTTCCTTGTCTTCTTTCCCCTCCTCCTTTGTCTCTTTCCTTTGTCTTTCATACAAGGAAACACATCTGTTCAACTCCAAAATTACATCAACTGATTTCCTTAGAAACATTATGGTGGGCTTTCTAGTTACTGATACAAAACAGAAACTTTTAAAATAATTTTTAGGGGCCAGGAAGATGGCTCAGTGGAATAAGCGCTTCCCTGGCAAGTGCAGGGGCCTGAGTTCAATCCCCGGTTCTACCAAAAAAAAGAAATAATAATAATAATTTTCACATATCTAACTATGGGGTTTGGAATAATAAACACTGAACATTCTGGGCACTTACTGTCAGACTTCTTATTGGGTATTTACAGTCATCCTAGTCAAAAGGCCAAGAAGTGATTTTTGACTGGTCATCTTACCTTGTTAATATATTAAATGAACCATACATGTCAATATATTATGCCAATTTAAGCAGTAGAAAAACTTCAAATCAAATAATTTAGTTTATAACTGAGACAAGATTTTATAATTCAGATGACTTATTAGAAGTTTTTTTTGAAGGATTTTTCTTTTTTATAGTATGTATTTGATTTTGCTTCTCTTGCTTCTTGCTTTCAATACCTCATTTGTTTCACCAACAAGTGTCTACTATATTTACCTTTATACCCTCCAATTAGTATTGAGACAAGCATTTTCAAATATTTTTATTTAACCTGTTAATCACTCATCAAGTTCAATAATTAACACTCATAAACTGCATGTGTTCATTTTTTAACCTTTAATACATGCACCACGGGTGTTCTTGTAGTCTGTAAGCACTAAATGTTATAATAAAAAATAAAACAGGGTACTTGGTAGTGCTTGTGTGACCATTTATTTTGAGATCAAGGATTTTGTTTCAGCCATTCTGTCAGTACTTTAAAGTTATTTTGAAGACCTGTGAGCTATAACATCTAAAACAAATCTACAAATTTGCCAAGATATCCTGTGGCAAGCAATAAAGCTCCTTATGGTTAAACACTGAGTGAATATCAGGCTGGACATTGCTGTCATAATTTTGAATTATTAATTCTTAAGAATTAAATATATGCTAGAGAGATGATAGATAGATGGTAGATAAATAGAGGATAGCTAGATAGCAAACCCAAACTTCTATGTTTATTAGGGCATTAATATGAATAACATGCTAAAATTTTTACTTAATTTTCATTTTCCCATGGTTAATAAACTTCACACAATGTTCTGAGCCCATGTGCTGCGTTGCTCGTATATGGACCACTACCTTAACCACAGTTAAAAACTTCTCACATTCACTTAATCCATAGGATTATTATTCATTTAATCCATAGGATTTGATTTCTTTAGCCACCATATATTAAATTACAAAACATAATTATGAATTTTGAAAAAAAATTCACATAAACATCTTATTGTCACTCTGCTTGATTTTCTTCTGTTGGTAGTGAAATGTTCATTAAACAATTAAGTAGATAAGGAGTAAATTAAACTGTTGAGATAGATTATTGTTAGAGTTAAAAAGTTTAACCAATGCACCTAGAACTCCTGTGGTTACATTTTATATAATCTGTGATGTCAACACCATTGGCCAACATCTAAGAGAAAGAATAAATAACAAAAAATATTTCTTCTAACGGATAAGTCAGGTGCACTGTCCGATCACCAATGCACACGCAGACACTCTCAGTGAAACACAGAGACCACTTAATCCTCTCTGCAGTCTTGCAGCCTGCTCTGTCTCATTGGACACTAGAATTTGGTTGGCACCAAATTGGGGTAGCAGAGAAAAAGGAACACTATTCAAAGTGTGACCTAAACTGCTCACCCTTAAATGTGACTCATCTCTTGGTCAGTAGACTCATCCATATGCCCAAAGTTATGTGGACACTGTGGAAAACCACCCTGGATCTTCCAGCAGAAAATTGTATGCCACATGGCATTAACGCTATTGCATCTCTGCATTTCACATAAGTGAACAGAGGCTGAAGCCGTGTCAGTCAAGAGGCCCTAATTGCAGGTCGGATACTTGTAGGTGTTCTGCATGCTGACACCGAGAAATTCCGCACAGAACTGCAGGAGAATGGGAAAGAAGTGACAACTAAATATGTGCACAGTGAGTGTCTGTCTTAATGTTCAAAGGCAAGTAGGGCCACAGAATGAAAATGGAGGGTACCGTTTGTGGAAATGGTCAATTCATCTTTACAGTTCAGAAACTGAAAAACAAATCAGAAACCACTGCTGTTGAAGAAGCTCTTTCAGTTCAGTTTATGCTTTTTTTTGGGTTGTGTTTGATATGATTTTACACATATAGAAAAGTTGCATGACTGACATGGGTTTGTCTATTAGCCTTTTGCCCAAATTATTCAATTGTATGCATTGTATTAAAATTGCTGAATATATATATATATATATATATATATATATATATATATTTTTTTTTTTTTTTTTTTTTTTTTTTTTTTTTTTTTTTTTTTTTTTTTTTTTTGTCTAGTTGCCCTCCAAAAAAGACTGCATGCAATCATGCAATTATGGGGCATACAGCTAGACTCTGTGATCAATCTATGATCTAGTGCTGAGATTATGGTGTGAGTGCTATGCCCAGCCTAGGGAAGAAAGCCTGAAAGCAACATAAGGGAGACAGACTTGCTCTCTTGCCATTATCACTGCTACCGCTCCTTTTTGTTCTTGCTTTTTGCTGTCTTCCACCAACATCAACTTCTGCCCTCTGCCATGTGCCAGTCTTCCTTGGAGCCAGCTGAATATGGGCTGAAACCTCCACAAACTGTGAGCTAAATAAATCTTTCCTTCCTTAAATTTGGGTGTTGGGTATTTTGTACCAGCAATGAGAGAAAAGTAACCAGGACAGAATTTGGTAACAGAGGACTGGGGTTGTTGCTGGGAGCAAACCTGACCATGTTGATTATAAGCTTTTGGAGATGGCTTATGGGAAGAGATAGGAAGAGTTCAGAGATGTCAACTGCAAGATATGTGCTGTGATGCCTTTGGCTTTCTGTATGGGAGATTTTGCTCAAAACTCAGAAGACCATAAACAGGCTGATAGAAAACCTGCCTGTAGGGCTGGCCAAATAGCTGAGCAGATTAAACTGACTGAAAGCATCGCATGGGCCAGGGTTTCATCCTGGGCCTGCCATGCTGGCCCCACTCCCAGAGCACGCTGATGGGGCAAATAACACTGTGCTTGGTGGCAGGCAGCTATAATCCCAGCTCTTGGGGGGCTGTAAACAGGCAGATCGCCATGAGTCTGATCTAGTAGTGAGCCCCTGAACACCCTGTAGACCTTTCCCTAAAGTGCAAACAAACAACAACAAAAGAAAGCCTGTCTATAAAGACCAGGCTGGGGAGGTTTCTGGAAAGAAGGACTGTACTGTGTGCTGGACTCTGGATGATTATTGTTATGGCTTGGCGGAAAGCTTGCCTACATTTTGCTCTTGACCAGAGACTTTGCATGAGCTGGAGATTAAACATTATGGACTGATTAATCTTTCAAAAGAAATTTCAAAGCAGCTGAATGTTGAAGCAGTAGCCTTGGCTGCTGTTGGGGGACTTTAGTCAGGTATGTTGATAATCAAGAGCAAAGAGTCCAGCAGTATGATTTAAAATGTGTGTTTGGCCAGAAAGTAAGCTCTAATAAAGCTAAAGAATACAAAGATAGAGATGAAAAGATCGCCGCTGAAGAGAATGGAAAGGATGGCCTGAGGACAGCACTGGAGGTGCCAGGCATTCTTTGGAGCCTCAGGATTGTAAGGGTGAGGGATTTGGCCTTAAGGGGAAACCTGCAGAGCCCTGTGTTCAACAATGGTATTGGCATAGACAATTTGTTCCTTGGAATCAGGATCAGAGTTCTCAGTGATCCAGGCCCTCGACCCCTTACAGCTAAGAGGGAATAAAGCCTGGCTACTGCTCCAGCTGGCAGCAGACCCCAATGGCATCATCTATGTGGCATTGGGTTTAGGCCCTTTCAGAATGCAGGAGCTCTGAGATTATGAATGCTTCCACCTAATTTTCAGAAAGCCTGAGAGGCCAGGCAGTGTGTCCCTGAGAGGGCAGTGTGTGAAGCAGAGAGTGTGAAGCCTATTCAGTGGAAACCCCAGAAATTTGAAAAAAACAGGAACATGGATCATCTGAGGAAAACCACAAAAAAAAAAAAAAAAAAAAAAAAAAAGAGCAAAGCTGGCCTAAAAGAGAAGCCATGGGAGCTACAACCAGCAGAAGGGCCATAGAGGTGGAGCCACATGAAGCTTACAATTTTCCACAGAATGCTGTGGGTGTTCCACGTGGACCTGCAGGACTTAATGTTCACCCTGCTGGATTTTGGTCATGTGTTGATCAAAATGTTTTGTATTCCCTACTGTTTGTGTTTTTTGGAATATTGATCTTGTGCCATTGAATGTAGGAAGTGTTTAGCTTTTCATTTGTACAGGGGGAATTTGCCTTAGATCTTGGAGGAGACTTGGGACTTAGACTTGAAACTATTAGGACTTTGGAAGCTCTTAGAGATGGGCTAAAATGCATTTTGCATGATATGCGTGGGAGTCCTGGGTCAGAATGTGATGGTTTGTGTCTAGTTGTCTTCTTCAAAGCCTCATGCAATTATGGGACAGACTTCTGGACTTCGTGATTAATTCATGATCCATCGCTGGGTGTCATGTATCTTGTCCCAGCAATAAGAGAAAAGTAACTGAGACAATATACAATTTTATAACATTATAAATCATATATATAAATTATAATGCCTTGAGCTCACTTTGTAGCCCAGGCTGGTCTTGAACTCACAATGATCTGCCTGCCTCAGCTTCTCCAGGCACCACTAATCCTTTCTACATCCTCAAATTTGTGTCAGTGACAATTCTAGAAAATAAAAAATAAGATATTTGTGGGTACTTACAATTCTTGGGACCTAAATCAATTCATTTCTTTTTAATTTTAAAGAAAAGAAAACCTAAAAATAATGGTGGAAAATTTCAAACAAGAAAGAGGATTACAATGGTTATTATATTGTGTTCTGCTAACTTCAAAGTAGTTGCTAATATATATGTGAAAAATTGATCAAACAATGTGGGTATAAAGCTTTCTTTTCAATAAAGTAATATAAAATTTGAGTGTAACTATCTTAACTCATATATGTAATATAATATATATATATATATATATATATATATATATATATATATATATAAAATCTTTTACTTTATATCTTTTTTTTTCTCCCATCCAGTTTCTTTTTACAATATCTATCATACATTTTGGATCCATTTACTTTTTAAGCTTCTGACATGACAGAGACAATAAGAGGTTTACACACCGTGAAATTGATTACTTTCACTTATGAGTATGATCTCAAATTGCATCCATTTCCCTACACATGACTCAAGTTTATCATTATGTGTAGCGACTAATATTGTGTTATATAAAAATACATCTTTTTTCCATTTTTGAGTTGATAGATATTTGAGTGTGTACCTCAGTGCAAAGTCAATATGAAAAAATCAATAGCATTATGATACACAAATAACAAACTCCCTGAGATAAATTAGGGAAAACACACCATTCACAATAGTTTCCAAAAAAGGTGAAATAGTTGGGATTAGTCTAACAAAGAATATAAAGGAGCTCTGTATTGAAAATTATAGTACTTTGAAAAAGGAGATTCAAGAGATTATCAGAAAATTGAAAGATATTTCTTGCTTATACATAAGAAGAACCAAGACAGTGAAAATGGCCATACTCCCAAAATTGTAACACAGATTTATGCAATCTTGATCAAATACCATTAACATACCTCACTACACTAGCGAAAAGCATTCCTAAAATTCATCCAGAAGCAGAAGAGACCAGAATAGCAAAAGCAATCCTGGGCAACAAAGGCAAGGCAGGAGGCATTATAATCCCTGACTTGAAATTATACTACAAAGCTATATGATAAATTCAGCATATTACTGGCAAAAACAGACTTGAGGACTAGGGGTACACAGTCAAAGATGAAGACACAAGGTCAAGCGTACTCACTCACTCTATGCTTGACAAAGAGGCCAAACATTTTCACTGAAGGAATGATAGTCTCTTTAATAAGTGGTTCTGAGAAAACTGGCCCCCTATATACAGAAGATTAAAATTAGATCAGTTCTATCATTATGTACTCAACTAAAGTCAAAGTGGGCCGAATATCTAAATATTAAAAAAAGAAATCTTGAAGATCTTAGGATTGGCAAAGACTTCATGAACAAAACCCTAACTTCATGTGAAACACTTCAAAGAATTAATAACTAGGATTTCATCTCATTAAAAAGGTTTGCCACATCATAATAAGTTACCTACACAATGAAAAGACAACCCTCAGAATGGGAATTAATTTTAGTTAACTGTCCCTCAGACAGGCTTGTATGTAGATAATATAAAGAACTGAAAGAAATCAGACACTCCAAAATCAAAAACCCAGTACAAAACTGGGCGTCTGAAATGAACTCATACTCCTCAGATAAACAAACACGAACAGCAAATAAATATATGAAAAAGAAAGTTCTCCACCATCGGACATTCAAGAGATTGAAATGAAAATTAGAACTGAGATTCCATCCCACCTTAGAAAGAGTGGCTCCCATAAAGAGTGTAACCAATAAAAATACCGAGAGGGCTGGAAAGAAAAAAAAACGCCTCCATTGTTGGTGGGATGTGGATTGGTTGTAAACACTATGCAAATCAGTGTGGAGATTCTTCAAAAACTAGGAGTAGAGGTCCTATTTGACATGGCTATCCCCTTTTTGGTATTTTCCTAGAATATTAGAAACATCAATTCACAGCAAAATATATGTGACTACTTCTATAGCAGCACAATTAGTGATTATGCAGTAAGTTCAGGATTATGATTAGTGTGAGTTATATGACAATGAATAACAATATCTGCTCTCACTGTCCTTATGACTGGGAATAAAATGAAATAAAATATGTACATATGAAAAAATAAATACATTAGATTTACTCATTCATATTTTTTTTTAGTAAGTATGATGTACTAAACTATTGGCAACCAAGATATCAGAGATAAAAATGTAAATAGGAAATAGTTCTTATACTTTAGGGTTCCACACATAAATAAATATTTTATGTAAAATAATGTGGGTAGGAGAGAAACAGACAGAAAGACAGAGGCAGACAGAGAGACAGACACACACAGAGACACAGAAAGACAGAGAGAAAGAAAGAGACAAACAAAGAGAGACAGAGAGACAGAGACAGAGACATAGAGAGATGCTATGGCAGTGGTAGGTCTCTATGACCTTGAAACAGAAGCTTACTGGGTGGGACTAGAAAGAGAAAGTTACCTAGGATTTATGTTAATGAAGAAGGAATTATTCAACAATTGGAGAAGTGGGGTTAGGTTATTGAAAGACAGTGGATACACAGTATTTAAATATCTGGAAGAAAAATCACATGAGAGTTCTTCATACCCCTGAGGAGGATGCAAGTAAAAACAGATAAGGCTGTGGTAAAAGTCTATGAAAAGCTGGACTTGGGGAAGCTCGAGGCGAGGCAGAAAAAGCCCTGAGCTGGGACAGGAGATCATATCCAGGAGGATTCATTAAGATGCTTTCTAAGATTTCAAACATTGGCTTCCTCTTCGGTTCCTGTTCATGAGCTCATGGTCAATGCATCCATCTCCAGGAGTGGTGCAGCTTAGAAAACATCAAGTTTAAAGATGCCCCCATTTAGCATTTTTCTTAGTGAAAATATTTAAAGATGTATGAATGAATGGTTTACTGAACATTAAGAACTTTTAATAACATATAAATTACAGTGTCAAAGCAGTACTTTTACAGGGCATATAAAACTAGTGATAGGCAATATGAAAGAATTACTTATTAGATAATTGGATATGTAATTGTGAATATGATACATATTATATATTATACCCACAATTATATACTCTTTTTGAATAACTTTGAACCAAACAATTGTTTCCTGTTTCTCATTCTTTCTTCAAAACATAAACTGTCAACCCATAACAGAAGCCACACAGAACTACAGCTAGAAGATGATTCTATTGCAAAGGTCTTTGGACATCACTGTACACAATTTTGTTTTGTTGGTTTTTTTTTAGGCAGGATCTTTCTATGAGCTGCAGGCTATCCTTGAACTCACTTTGTTACACAGGTTGGGTTCAAACTAACAGGGCTTCTCCTGCCTCTGTATCCCCAGTGCTGGCGTTACAGAGGCATGACACCAGATCTGGCCACTTTGTAGTATTTTAATTAAAACACTACTGCAAATAGAACTAAATTTAAACTCTCAGGACTCTGGGTTCTTTTAATTTCAGGGTTTATTTTGATAATGAGCTTATGGGAAAATACATGAACTTGGATTAGAAAGAAAATCATAAATTTAGATTTGCAGTTTTGTGATGAATGGTTTTACTTTTTAGAAAAAGCATTTAAGCACTAAGCACATTAAAGTGTATGAAATATACATACTTCAGTCTGTTTTCTCACATGTGTGTGTGTCTCTGTGTGTCCAGATCTCTCATATGTGAAGTAAAGTAAATTAAAAAGATTAACATGTAACTACACGGTAAGAGTTTTGGAAAAGGGAACTTCTAATGCTAATTCCTAAGACTTGCAAACATGATACTCTAGAATTGTAAAAGAGATGATGAATTGATCAATTATATTAAAAGTATATTTTACAAAATTAATTTTTTTGGCTTAATTAGAGTACTTTGACCAGTTCATATTTTCTCTTAACTTACATTTGTGAGAAACTAAGAAAGACAGTATAGTACAATTAATTTAATCAGAACAATTTTAGCAGTTAAAGCTGTGCAATTTCTAATTTTTAGGATGTAATTTGCCTTTCACTATAGAGAATGTTATTTATTTCATTATATATGCCATCAAACAGCATTATCATCTTTTCTATATAACAAAAATCTTTAATTGCATGAAATTGGGGAACCCAGCTATTTTAATGTGAAGAATTGCTGCCTATTGAAAATGTGAGCTCTTAAGGAAAAAAAAATATCAAAGAGTATAGTGCTATAATTTTTGAGTAACATAAAGATTATTTATTATCTCTTTTTTATTGAACAGTGTCTTATAATCATATAAATCATATAAGCCAGTGCTCTCTCATATATGAAGTACAATTAATAAAAAAGTTAATGAAATAACATATAGAAATCATTAATCATAAGTGTTTTGAATGACAAAAGTTCAAGAAATAAAAGATTGATGGTTTAGTGAATTCAATAGAGCAGTCCTGAAAAATAAATATGGAGAAAACCTCCTATTATTTGGTAACATAGCTTTTGAAATTGATTAGTCTCGGACTGTCTCAATATAAACTCACTGAAAGATAAAACATTTGCTGTGTAAACGTTCTAAAACTACAGTTGGGTTTAATGAGAATATTATGGTAGTGGTCTGTCCCTCACTTAATTATAATTATAATTTAGTGTAATTTAAAAATATTCCTCAACTATTGAAGTGCTTTAATTTCAGGAATTAGATCATTTTTGCTGATATTTTTCCAAGCTTAAGTAAGAAGAGCTTACAGCAAATACAGCTGCCTCTTTATAGACTTTATTGATTTCTTCCCAAATATGAATTATCATAACAAAACAAAATTGCCATATTTACAATATTTCTAATCACTATATTTTTAGAATAGTACACCAATGTCAATCTATTTGAAAAATAGGCAATTAAGATAAAACCTGGTATTACAAGATTTTTAATTTGATCCTTTCTTTAGATTTCTGCTCATCATTTTAAAAAGCATCTTTAGCCAGAGCCACACCTGGCCACATACTGGGAAATCGTGTCTATTCATTCATCCTAGACTTATTGACAGTAATCTAAATCCTAGAGCTCAGTTAATTTCATGGAAAGTCTTTTGCTAACTGTGGTTAAAAAGTAGTTAAGGTCTCTGAGAAGGGATCAACCTGTAAACAATGGTGATATTTACTTACTTATTTCTTTCTTTCTTTCTTTATATTTTCAAAGGATGTAAAATAGTGATTTTTTTTTTTTTAAAAAACTGCTTTGGAAATGATACTAGAGGTTACTAAACAAAGTAATAGGAATTCTTCTCTTTATTTTTATTTTTTAATTATTTTTTATGAATTTAGGGCAGGGTCTACAGGGTCTAACTACATCAATCCAGCTTCTACTGATTCTCTTATTTTCAGTCTCCCAAATGCTGTGATTACAGGTGCCCACCACACCCAGTCTCAGTCACCCTCCCGGGTGCCCTGGAGGCAGGACTCGTACGGCAGGCCAGGAATCTGGCCCAGCCGCCGCGCTCTGCCAAAGCAGGCGCTTTAGGCCACTGAGCTATCTGGCTGGCCCCAGTGATAGGAGTTCTCACATCAGAAAGAGTCATGAAGTCAGCCAGTGCACAAGCTGGAGCGGCTGTGGGGAAAATAGGAACCTTTCTCCACTACTGGTGGGAGTGCAGGATGCCACAACCATTACGGAGATCGGTATGGAGAAGCCGCAAAAGACTAGGATTCAAGATTCCATTCACAGTGTTTTATTTTTTTGAATACAGAGAAATGTTCCACTTCAGCAGCTGACCTGGTGCTGCCGGACTCGTTCATGACCACCTCTTTCTTGATATGTTGTTACATTGCACTTAGAGTTATTCACTCAACAAAATGTAAATTCTGTTTGTTCATAAGCATTTTTAAGAAAATAGTGCATAATTTCAATATGTAATAATTATATTCATCGCAGGGAGTTAGCACATGTAATTAACACATCTGAATTTTTTTTATTAAAATCCCCTTCCCTCTTCTCTCCCTTTCTGTTTTCTGCAAGTCTTGGTCCCCTTCCTGTTGGCAAAATTTTTATCTCCTTTTTTCCCTACCTTTTATTTTGCTCTTTAATTTATTTATACTTTGGATGTTTCAAAAGAGAGAAACCCTTCAGTTAAGCTCGTGTGCCTGATTTACTGCATGTAACATTAAATTATATTTGTTTACTAACAATAGTGCATTGATTGATGAGAAAATCTTCTCCTATATCCTTAGGATTCTAAAAAAGATACCGGAATTAAATTGAAAAAGTTATACTCCAGGCAATGTCTGCACAGTGAGGATAATTAAAAATTCATAAGCAAAATTATGTAATTATTTTTCTTTGAGTCTCAAGAAAATAATATTCCAAATCCAAATTACTTTAATATATATGTTGACAACATTTCTGGAGCCAATGAGACCATAGTGGTAAATAAGATGTCATTAAACACTATCAGTGTTCTCCAATATGCTCAACAAGAGTGGATTCAAGATAATGTACACAGAAAATAAGGGTGGAAATAAAATGTCATCAAAATAAGGACAATAACAAACAGTGTGATACACATGTATATTAGGAAACAGGAAGAGACCAAGACAGAAGTCTAGTTGGAATTTTCTGTCAAATTTGAATAATCAAGATAACATCTAGATTTTCACTATCAAAGTCCTGATACTGGTGCAAATGCAACTGTGAGTTCAACCCAAGCATGTCACACTTCTTATTATATTACTTATTTTCATGTGGGCAATCTATATAAAATTAATTTATGGCCCGGGGAGACAGCTCAGTAGAATAAGCACTTGCCTGACCAGCACAGAGTCCTGAGTTCAATCCCCAGTACTGAAAAAAAAAAAATTAAATTTTGGAAGAGTATACAAAACAATATGTCTCTAAGAACCATAAACACTAAATGTGGGGATTATGACACTGATACAGGTTGAATATTATACACAATCAAGTGTAATGGAGAAAACATACTTCAGGTGTCAGTTTATAAATTTGTATGCTTTGAGTCAGTGAAATATAGCATCTTGCACAAAACTAACATGAAATAGAAAACACTTTAGGATAGCACAATGTACTCCATCTTTTAGCTGCCCAAGTTTTATTAAATTTCAAAAACCCCTGAGCCTTTGTAACTGCTTTCTAAAATGAACTCGATGATCTACAATGGCAATTAAATTTTTAATTAAATAATATTCTCAATTTTATTTTGAAAGCCATTACAAATCTTGAACACACATACTCAAATATCAGACTTCTCTCCCATACCAATATTTTGCTTTAATTTTCAGTGAAACATAAAGTTATATCTCACAAACTGGGAGCTATCAAATTCTAGTCTTAAAACTAAGGTCAGAACAAAATAAGTACAACAGCATAAGCATTAATTTAAGAATTTTAACATTTAGCCTTAGAATTTAACCATTTTTTTAAATGTATTTGGTTGTTGCAGGGTCTCATGATATAGCTTGGACTCCTAATGATCTTCCTTTTTTCAGCCTCGTTAGTCCTGAGATTACAGGTGTGTACCACCATGCCCAGACTTGGTGGCCAGCTCAGCCTGCCCTCGGGGCAGGGCTAGCATGTCATGTGGTGCAGGGGATCTAACTTTGTTCTCTACACTTGCCTAAATTTGCCTAAGCAGGCATTTTAATCCACTTAGTATCTGGAATTTAACAAATTTTGAAAAAAAATTTTTGACAGACCTCTATTAGATGTATACCAGAGATAGCTTTCTTGATAATATTTTTTTCTATTAATGATTTACAAAATTGATAGCTCAGGACTGATTACGCAGGAAATTGAAAGATGTGGAAGAAAAATGGCTACAGAAATTGCAGAGTTGGCTGGTGGTGTTACAGTTCTTGAGCCCATGCATAAAACTAATGAGGGAGTGAGGCTCATTAATAAACCGCTAAGTGCAAGTCCCAGGCCTCTGTGGTAGCTTATAAAAAGGTCATTATCTCCTACTACAGAAGAGTGGGTTTAGCTGAGCAGTAGCCTGAAAAGATGATAAAATCTCAGTTTTCCAAGGACATGTGAATTTGATGCAAAGTCACGCCTGTTCTTCCCTTCAAAGGGCTCTTGAGGAGATCAGAATGCTTATACAGGTGATGCAAAGAACATCAGGATGAACAAAACTTAGAATGGTCGCTCTCCTGGTGCCACTGACTTCTCATCTTTCAACAGCGATCTTTCTCAGCCTTCTGTGAGGCAGCACTTTGGCTTGTGACAGAAGACACTGGAGCATCCATTCATTTGCATGCAGACGGACCTTGAATTTCAAAACAGTAGCTTTGGTAGGATAAGGCACAGCCATGACCAGACTGGTCTGATGAAGTAGGAAACTTCTCAGTTCAATGAGCAATCATTTTGCCTATGCCAGAAGAAGCCAGGACAAAAATACAGGCACTGCACTTTGAATGCTGTTAATAAAGAGAGACAGGTTATAAAATTGGATTGATTTGGAGTCATTTGTTCAGGCTTAGGGCAAGACACATGTTAACTCCATAAGAAAATCAGTAACAAGGCCAAAACTGATAATAAAAAGTGGAACTCCTTACTCTGGCAAAGGGGATTTGTATAGACCAGAAGAGCGAGTTCTACTTAAAATCAAGCTCTTATTCATTTGCCTCACATGAGCCCTTTTCAGATATGAAATGGCTTGACAAGAAGAATTAGTTGGGCCAGGGAGATAGCTCAGTAAAATAAGAGCTTACCTGGCAA
>PVKA01016108.1:38707-48804 GCA_004027165.1 Ctenomys sociabilis | reverse complement strand
AAAGCAAGCGAAACTGAGAATGGTTGCTCAAAGGGCCTCGCTTCAGCGGAGCAGGCAGGCGCTGGCTACTGGCCCGGTGGCTGGAGGCCAGAGCCTGGGAAACCTCCGAGTCAGCCAGGCAGACAGTAACAAATGCTGCTGGGGGGGTGGGGGGGGGGCTTCTGCGCTGTCGGAGTGTACATTGTTACAACCACTGGAGAAATCAGTGTAGAAATTTCCTAGAGAATTAGAAGTATAAGTTCTATTTGACAAGCTATTCTCCTCCTTGGTGTCTTCCTGAAGGAATTAAAAGCATCACACCACAGCAGTATAGGCACACCCATGTTTATAGTGGCACAGTTGGTAATAGCTAAATCTTGGAAACAGCCCAGATGTCCATCAGTGGATGAATGGATTTAAAAACGGTGACTTTTATGTACAATGGAGTACTATAGTATCCTAAAGGATAAAATTGAGACTTTTTAAGTAAATGGATGCCCCTTGTGAATATAATTTTAAGTGAAATGAATTGGACATGTGTAAATATCACATTGTCTTGTGTGAGAAACTAAAAGGGTACATAAGGACCAAAATTGATGGTAGATATTGAAAAGTAGCTTTAAAAATGTTCACAAGAGAACAAGGGAGGGCAGAGGAGAAAAGAATGGAAGAGGAACCAAGACTAGAAGGAAAAGATAGAAACAAAGTTTTTGTAAGGATCAGCCAGATGGCTCAGTGGATTAAAGCGCCTGCTTAGGCAGATGCAGGGGCTGGGATTCGATCCTTGGCCTGCCTTGCCAGCCCCGCCCCTGGGGCACACTGACAGAGCAACTGAGATTGGGTGTGGTGGTGCACACCTGTAATCCCAGTGTGTGGGAGGCTGAAAACAAGAGGATCACTATGAGTCTGATCTGTGTAGTGAGACCCTGTAAGCCCTGTACTAAATACATAAAATAGATATTAGATAAATAAAAAGTAGAAACAAAGCTTTTATAATGGGGAAGGGAAGGAGGGTTGAAGGAAGAAGAGGAGAATGGGGAAAGAAAGAAGAATCAAGCTATATCATGAGCAGGGCATAATGGCCCATGCCTATAATCCCAGCACTCAGGAAGCTGAGGCAGGAGGGTGGCTACAAGTTCAAGACCAGCCTGTGCTACATAATGAGTTCAAGGTCAGCCTGAACTAAAAAAGCAAGATACTGTCTCAATAAAAGATATATATATGTGTGTGTGTGTGTATGTATATGTATATATAGTATGCCAATAAAATTAATTTTAAAAACAGCACCCAAAGGCCAGCCAAGTAGCTCAGTAGATTAACCCCCTACTTGCAGGTGCAGAGGCCAGTGGTTCGATCCCCAGGCCTGATGTGCTGGCCCTGCCTCCAGGGTACACTGAGATGGCAATTGAGACTGGGCGTGGTGGTGCACATCTGTAATCCCAGCACTTGGAAGGCTGTAAACAGGAGAATCACTATGAGTCTGATGTAATAGTGAGACCCTGAATACCCTGTAGACCCTTCCCTAAAAAATACAGAAAAAAACAAAACACCACCCAGGGAACAGTATGTACAAAAGTATGAAAATGTGAAAAATATATGATGTATTTAGAGTCTAGCAATTAATCCAGTATTACTAGAGCAGAAGGTGCAGTAGGAGAAGGAAAGGGAAAGGGAGAATGCAAAAGGGAGTTAAAGGGTGGCAGATTTCCATAAAGCCAAAGCAACTTAATAAGGGTTTTAAACTTGTCTTTGGGCAAGAGAGAGGCTTAAAAAGTTTTTAAAGAAGAGTACGTATGAACTTGATTAGATTTGTATTTTGAAAAGGGTGTCAGTAGCAGTTTAAAAACTGAATCAGAGTAGAGTGGGCAACATCCAGAGGACATTAGAGCAGTCTGGAGGTTCTTTTCATTTCTTTGTTCATTTGTCTGTCTGTTATGTTGCCCAAGTTGGTCTTAAACCCTGGGCTGAAACATTTCTCTTGCCTCAACCTCCTGAGTAGCTGGTGCTGTATACCACCTTGGAGGCTCTTGCTTGCTCCTAGTGAATGCTTTTCCTAAAATACGAAATGAATGTTTTGGACTCGGTGTTTCTATTGTGGTTGGTTATATTAATTTATGGTGCCAATAATTTCATATATTTTTGTTGTTACTGTTTCCTCTTATGTTCAAGTAAGCTTCAATATATAAAGAACTTTATCTAGAAACCCATTCAGAATTCCCATCACCGTAACTGTCTGGCACCTACAGCTTCAGCTGTGCCTTGGTCCCACAGGTTGGTCTGGCAGTGGTCAACGGACAGCTCATGGCAGTCGGAGGTTTTGACGGCACGACGTACTTGAAGACCATCGAAGTTTTTGATCCTGATGCCAATACGTGGAGGTAATGCTTAGCTGTGTCACAGATCTCCTTGATGCTGACTTGAAGTCAGGACCCTGGGGCAGCCCATGACTGTCATCATCATCGAAGCCCCTGTCAGGGGAGCTTTGCGCAGGGCTGCTGCACCAGCCCACATTCAGTGGCTCATTTTGACTTGATTAATCTACAAAGGTGTTTTCCAAATTCTCTTTCTTAATTATCCAGCCTTAAAATTAGAGGTGGGAGAAAATGTCCTTTCTATTCCTGTCCTGTTCAGCTGAGGAAATAAAGGCACTGAGAAAAAAATGATCTGTCTAAGGTACTTAGAATTAGAACCAAGATCTTTGGCTCTCAATATGTGAGTACACGTTTTTTGTTGTTTTTTTGAGGGAAGCCTTATACCAAGGGCAGAGTTTTCACTCATTTCTTTTTCTTTTCTTTTTTTTTTCTGTTTTTTTGTTTGTTTGTTTTTGTATTTTAGGGAAGGGTCTATAGATATTCAGGGTCTCACCAGTAGATTGGACTCCTAGCGATCTGCCTGTTTGCAGCCTCCCAAGAACTGGGATTACATACATGCACCACCACACCCAGTCTCAATTGCTGTCTTAGTGCACCTCAAGGGCAGGGCCAGAAGGCAGGCCCAGGGATCAAACTCATGGCCCCTGCGCCTGCTTGCAGGCGCTTTGATCTGCTGAGCTATTTGGCCAGCCCTTCTCTCTTTTCTTAAAATAATATTTTATTGCATTTTAAAACCTGGGGGTTTTTTCCCTTGAGCTTTTAAGTAAGTATATTTACTTAATGGTTCTTCTCTTTTGAAATCTATTAAATTTGTAGCAGTCTTTTTGGTGAAGAATCCACATCCTATTTAGAGGTTAATTATGTTAAACTTTGTTTATACGTTTAGTTTTACATTGCTTTTAAATTTTTAATTCTCAGAGCTGGAGGCATCATTCAGTGGTAGACTATGTGTCTGAAATGCATGAGGCCCTGAGTTTAGTCCCCAGCACAAACAGAGAAAAACAAAAAAGAAAAGGAAGTTTAAGTGTCACAGACTTGGTGGCGCAGCTTGAGCTTAGTCAGCCTGCACAACTTAGCAGAATGCAACTGTTTAAAAGGGCTGGGGGTGTAGCTGTATGCAAAGGCCCTGGGTTTATATAAATTTACATAAAGGACTCTTCCACATATTTAAATGTTATAATTTTTGTAATCTTAGCAAACTCCTCTTTTTTTTTTTTTTTTTTTTAATTTATTTAGTACAGGGTCTACAGGGTCTCACTATCCCAATCAGACTCGTGATCCTCCTGTTTTCAGCCTCCCAAAAGCTGGGATTACAGGTGTGTGCAACCATGAACAGTCTCAATCACAGTCTCAGCGCACCCAGGGAGAGAGGCCAGCACTACATGCCTCTCTTTAATTCCATAAAGGATCTAGTTATGCAGTTCAGGCTCCTAGCGATCCTCCTTGTCTCAGCCTCCCCAGCACTGGGATTACAGGCATGCGCCACCACACCCAGTTCAGCATGTGGTAGCAGGAATCAAACTCAGGTCCTTGCACTTGCCAGGCAGGTGCTTATCCCTCCAAGCTATCTCCCCATCCCCCAAAACTCAAATCTTTGAAACTTTATACTTAATCATTAACTCTACTTAATCACATATTTTCTGTTAGCTTTGCAATACTAATTTGATAGATGCTTGAAAATGCTGAATGCTCTTAAATAGTATAAGAACTTAAAATATACTGTATTTCATAGCTCTTCTAAATTAGTCTTCCAGGCTCGGGATGAAGCTCAGATGCACCACGCCTGCCTGGCCAGGCACAAGGTCCTGAGTTCAATTCCTAATACCAAAACATAAAAAATAAATTAGTCTTCCAAGGAAACAGTTTTGTGTTGGTGATGTAGTGGTGAGCATAGCCACAACTTCCAAGGAAATAGTTTCACCTTCCAAGCAGTTAGTTGTTTTCTTCTCAATAAATTGGGCTTACTAGTCTCAGCAAAGACATCGACTCCAAGTGGCCAAGGTTGGACATTAACCAGAGACTGTTTAGCCATTCTGAGTTTCTCATGCCTTGGGGATAGCTGAACATGCACCAGAGGCAGCTTCCGAGCCTGTTCCCCTGATTCTAGTGACATACTTCCCAACTGCCTGTTTTGTTTGTTTGGGCGGAACAAGCCCTTACTCTACTGAGCTATCTCCCTGGCCCTCCAACTGCCTGTTTACTCAACATTTTTTAATATTCCTCATCTCTAGGAAAATCCCAATTCTTAGAGGTATTTATGTAGCTGGCTTTGTAGTTTGCATATTTTCACAATTCTTTGTGACTCATAATTAACAATACTATAGTCAGACTAAAGACAGCGTAGTAACTTTTGCTTTAATATCACATTTTCACAGCCCTGTTCATTCAAGCTTCGCTGAGTATTCTGGCCCCTGGAAATAAATATAAAAATGAATGAAAACTCCCTTCCTTCCTGGAGCTGGCAGTGTATCAAGGGAGTTAAACAGTGTCATGCCATGGCATGGAAATGCTACAAGCATAGCCGAAGAGAAGGAAAGGGAGGACAGGGACTGGCAGGCCTCACTGTAAAGGTAGCATTTCAGCAAAATCAAATACAGCTACAGGATAGATGATGGCAGGTTTTCCTGAGTCGGAGCCCCCCTACTTATAGTATATTTTCTCCCATGGGTAATTTTCTATTTTTAATGGAAATTTTAAGTAAACTTAATTTGGGCAGACAGTCAAATTTATTTTGTCACTTTATATAATCTGGACTTGTTTTTCAGTAACGTCACTAAGTAAAATAGTAATGCAGCATTGACATTATGTTCATGAGATTCTTGAGGAACATCTATAGAAAATTCATGTATATATATTTCAGTTGTATGTCTCAAACTTAATTTTATCTCACTGCTGATTGAAGATCTACTATTGTTTTCCCTGAAAACTTTTAGTATGACCACGTTCCTGTGGCCTTGATCATGTACTGCAAACTCCATGCTGACACTGCCCCCTCAGACCTAGTTTGGTTCCATATAGGATCTGAGTAAGCTTGTGAGAATACATGCAAGACAAAGCCACAAAAATAATTGAGGACATTTAGGAAGGGAAAATGTAGATGTGAAAATAATAAAGGCAGGGGCAAAGGTAGACACGAAAGTAGAATTGCTTAACAGACATGTGAATCTGAGAAGCCAGTCCAGGTGTAAAATTCCCGTGATGCTCTTTACTCTTCGTGTAGCCTCCCAGGAGTGCCAGCTTTGTGTCTGTGTCTGAAATGTCTTGTAATTACCAGTGCTCAAAGCTAGCTTCTAATTTCTCGAAGAATTATATGAAACTGAAAATACTAGCCATGGATATAAAACAAACAGTGTTGATTAACAGATATAAAGGAAACAGTGCTTTTTCCAGTGAAAAACTCTTAATTTTGTCTCTATCTTTGCAGGTTATATGGTGGGATGAATTACCGTCGGCTAGGAGGTGGTGTCGGAGTTATTAAAATGACACATTGTGAATCCCATATATGGTGAACATGTAGAAGACAGTCTTGTATGGGTTCCTCTGTATCCTGGAGAACTTTGACTTTGAAAATTTGTACAGTTTGAGAAGACATTAGAACAAATTTATTCTTTGCTGGTGCCTCAACATATGGAAATACAAGTCTAATAACTTTCACCTGCAAGATGCCACCTTTGCACAGTAATTTTCAGCTTTGTGCGGAAGACTATTTATTTTTTGTTTTAATTTATCATAGTGTTTTAGTTTGGGGATTTTTTTTTAGCTTGGGCTTTGTTTTGTTTTTTACTTAATTTTTCTCCCACAAAAAAAAAAAAGAAAATCCAAACCGCAGGGCATTGTGGCGCACTCCTGTAATACCAGTACTTGAGAAGAGGCTGAGGCAGAATTTTTGAAAGTTCAAGGCCAGCCTCAGTCACATGGGAGGTTTGAAACCAGCTTTGACTATGTAGCAAGACCCTGTCTCAAAAGAAAAAGAAAACTCCAAGCAAAACTTACTTTGTAAGGTATTGATTTAATTTTGCAAACACCAATAAGGGCAGAAGGGCTATGTATAATCTGGTTGGTACAACCAGACACTCCATCCTGACTCTGCTACCACAAGGATTAGTGATGAAAACAGGTGTGAGCAGTGTATTACTGGTCATCACCCTTGCACTACACCAGAAGACTTGAAAATCTAAAACAAAAACACATCCTACTAAATAGTAAATGCAGAAGGAATATCAAATCAGTAAAAGAAAGATCCTAATGCTATAATTTTCTTCAGCGAAGTTCAAAACTTGTTTACTTCTAAATGAACTTGTTTTCACTCTATTTAATTTTTTTTTTTTTTTTTTTAATATTCTCATGGAGTTCCTACTACTTCTAGAGCTCTGCTCAGTGCCTCTCGTAAAACAGCATATGAGTTTCATCCACTGTCTTGGGAACCACCCAAATGTAATCATGTGCAACTCTGCAAGAGTTTGTGCTCACAAATGTTGCCGAGCATAGCAGCTTTCCTTCCTGTTTCCTGATTTCTGCCAGGGAGTGGAGAGGCGAAGTGCCCTTCCTAGGAGTCAGCCCTGTTCCTCAGTTTACACTTCATGCTCAGGCCTGGTGCCACTGAGGTTCGCTTTCAATAATAGCTGCCTGAAGAATGAAGTCTCTGCTTCCTGTAGGAGCTCATGCTGATAAGTGTAAGACAGCGGGGCATTTTATCAATGTCTGGGCTCTTTTATGCAAGCTGCGTATCACTACCTGCATTCTGTAAGGCCACTGTCACTTCTCTCAAATTGTGCTTCCTGATGAAAAGTTAAAAATTGTACGAAAATAAATGGTGATGATTCAGTGGTTAATTTTTTTTCTTCATTATACTCGTAGGACAGTTCTTTTCAATGCATTTGGCAGGAAAACCTTTCAGACTTAACTGCAACCAAAAGGAATAACCTTCACCTTCTTTCTCACACAACAAAAATGTTCGGCAACTTTTGTGTTTACATTTAAAGATCATTTGCACCTTTTTCAAGGAAAAAAGTATTTGGTAAATAATTGTTTACATGTATCATTTATGCTTTTTCTAGCATGTATAACTTTTTTAAATAAAGGTAGTTTTTACCATAAAATTACTTTGATTATTGCTTTTTTTAATGCCTGTTGCTTTATTATTTTTTTTTCTTGTTTCTGTATCACTTATATTGCTTTTATATAAAGCTATATGTGCTTTCAATCTGATAAGATAAAGGGGCTGCCAGGTAAAATTCGGATTTTTTATTATTTGTTATATATTTTGTATAACCTAATCCTTAAATACATTTTCTGGTGTGAAGCTTAGAATCATAGATTGAGCTGAAGGGACATTCACTTAGTCTAGACCCATTTATTACAATGATGTAAGTCTGGAAACAAAGGAGGTCTCCCATAATGAGTCAAGTAATGAGAGGACCAATGGTAGTCTGCCAGACTGCTCTCTCCTGCACCACACTGGAGTTCAGTGTGATTGACCACAACGTAGCACAGAACTGACAGAATAAACTGTAATTTGATCTGAGATGCACCCCCCAGAGTCACCTCTGTCCCAGCCAGTGGCTATCAGGATGCCATGAGAACCTTTAAGAACCTGTACTTGGATGAAGTTAGGTCACCAGAGGTTGTCTTTTTGAAAGCAATACTGGGAACCCTAGAAGAAAAGAGAAGAACAACAATGACAAATATGTAAAACAAATTTAATTCTAGGAATTAATATCTGTTAAAAAGTTCTCAGAGCAATTCATGTGGCAGTGATTCAACAATAAACAGGCCGGCGTGTGGCTCCCTGTGGAGGGCTCTCCTAGCATGCAGAAGGTCCTGATTATGACCCCAGGCCCCACCACCCCTCCCCACAAACAAATGTGTACACACATACACAACCAAGAATAGCAGCGCTGGCCAAAGTTTCTGCCAATTGCCTTTGAGCTTTTCTCCTGCCATGGAGGGGCTGCAGTTGTTTTTTATTGTTGTTCTTTGGCGAAATCAGGGATTGAACTCAGGCCCTTGCGCTTGCCAGGCAAGCACTTATTCTACTGAGCCATCTCCCTGGCCCCTTGTAGTTTACTAAGAAATGTAAACATATAGACAGAACTGCCCATGGCATATGCATACTGGTTTCCACATTCTCTGGTTAAACTGAGCATGGTGGTGCATCCAGCACCCCGGAGTCCAAGGCAGGAGAATTGCCACAAATATGAAGCCCCTGTGGCATGCTGGCTTACACAGCAGGACTCTTGTCTCACTAAAAAGATTGGGATGGGTCAGCATTCATCTTTGCCTCCAAGCCCACTGAAGCCTGGAAATACTGAAACATGAAACCACAGGAGTGCTAAGAATTCACATCCAGATTCCCATTCTTCTGCAGTCTATACCACTTTCCACATTTATGTTTCTGATATTTTTTCTCAGTTCTGTTGCATAGTGTTTTACTTTCAAATATGTCACTGCAGATACTTTTCCTATGAAAAAGAACAGGGTCCTCCTGAAGAAGCTGTGCAAAGCCTTTCAAAATCTGTTAGCCTAGGCCTGGTGGTGCACACCTGCAATACCAGCCTCAAGAAGCTAAAGCAGGAGGATCCCTGCAAGTTCAAGACCAGTCTAGGCCACAAAATGATATTCTCTCATAAAAAAAAAAGAAACAAATATTTAGGAAACAGGAAAAAGCAGGTAAGGAAATAGAGAAGATAGAGATAAGCAGTAGGCATAAATGACACAGTAAACCTGTGTATTGCTGTCTGGTTGTACATGTAAGTTTATGACACAGGGCTTTGTAAATTGCCTTGGGGGCTCCTTTGTACTAGAAATGATTGAAATGACCAATCTTCTATGGAAGATGGGAGTGATAAACAGCAGAAAAAGCCTGAGAGTTGCTATGCAGACCCTGGAATACAGCAACTGAAGACAAGAGGGAGGATCTGAAGTGGAAATGGAAGCCCAGAGGGGAGAGAAACTTCAATGAAGGAGGAGGAGGAAGCCTCAGCGAACTTCTCCCTGAGTAGGGACTCACTGTGTGGGAGGAGCAATTGAAACCTGGGGACACGAAGTGGTGATGGTGACTGCTGGCAGCCCCAGAGACCTCCTCAGAGAGCTGCAGCAGTGGAGGGGAACAGAGGAAAGGGAGGCCTGCACTCACTGGGTTGAGTGCTGGGGCTCGGTTGTCCCACAGGAGTCTTGCAGAGAAGCCCACAAAGCTGAGAACCCAGCTGGGTTCAAGCCTGCAGAAAAGTGTGCTGGTGGCTCCAGGCAGAACCAGTCTGCTATCAGCCACACGGCCAGAATCCAGCCTGAACTTCAGGGAAAATAAAGGTGCAGCCTCAGTGACACTATCCACTATCCTGCCACGAAGCCACTGCTGGCAAGGGCCTGAGTTCAATCCCCGGTTCTGCAAAAAAAAGCGCAAAGTATGATTAATAATATGACAAGTGATTTGCTTTTGTGTATATACCGTGGAGATTACTCCATAGGAGCACAGGTATCTTTCTCAATCCTTATAGTTGCATGATTTATTTTACAGCTATACATATTCAAACAAGTTCTTCTGCTAGGGCCTCAGGGCATGATTTCAGCTTCAGAAAATCTTCAGGACACGAGCTTGAGGCCATGCTCAGCCATCCCTACAGCCTGAGCTGCAGCCCCGTGACCTGAGCATGAATAGCAGTCATATCTGTGTTACAAGAATGTAATCTTAAGGGGCCAGGGAGATGGCTCAGTGGAATAAGTGCTTCCCTGGCAAGCGCGCGGGGG
>PVKA01016108.1:25171-38607 GCA_004027165.1 Ctenomys sociabilis | reverse complement strand
CCCAACCAAATCAGTTTCATCTCATACCATCCCAGGAACCCTTTATCACTATGCTATAGCCACAGACGGCTCTGTTCCTCAAATTAGACAAGCTTGGGGCTGGGGAGGTAGCTCAGCAGTACAGTACCTGCCTAAGAAGTGCAAGGTCCCGAGTTCATTCTGTCAGTACAAAAAAAAAAAAAAAAAAAAACAACTTAGCCAAGCCCTTTCCATCCCTCAGCTTGCTTCACAAGCCTTAAATGCCCTTCCACAGAGCTGGCTCCTCGCCATTTAGGACAAGCCCAGATGTCATCCCCCACAGAGCCCCAGCCTATCAGAGTTTCATATTGCACTGCCTTCCGTTCCACATTTGTCTGTCTTAGGTTATGCATCTTCTGCCTTTCTCTAGAATATAAGTCCAGAAGACAGGATCTTCTGTCTTCACTACTCCATCCTTACCCCCAACACCTACAAACACACCATGTCTGCCTCTGTGACCTACGTGTCCCTCTCAGTGCTGCTGTGCTTGGTACAGCTGAAATACCATCCCAGAGGTTAATCTTTGTTTTAGAATGACAATTTATTAAAGTTAGTTTCTTTCAAAACAGTATCTTTAAAAACACTATTTGTAAAGTAAGATCTATGCTTAGAGTAAAAAGACATTTAGATAGAAGCTCAAAGGCAAGTCTCTTAGATTGCTTGATCAGTTGTCATCTGTGAAATGAAAATGTTGATTAAATTCAGTTAATCTACAGGTACTTACCAAGCACTGTGTTAAACTAGAAGTACAAAACTTAGGCAAGATAACTTCTCTCAAAAGGAGCTTACAGATGCTGTCCCACACTATAATATGCATAATCCTATATAATTGTTGGTTTGTATCCTGAGCTGGAGAAAAAGCCTAATATTTCCCAATATTGAGATGCTAATTAAAAGGCATCAATAAGACACTGAGACACACACTACTGCATTTTAAAAGTATTTAATTCAATATTGCAATAAGAATTGAACAGTAATAATAGAAACAATTTAATGGCCAAGAAGATGTCTATTAATTTTTTTCTTGGTACTAGGGAATGAACTCAGGGCATTCTCACTGAACTACATGTTCACCCTCATTTGTCTTTTTAAAATGTCATTTGTCTGTTTTTCTGAAAATGGTTCTATGTAATTCAGGCTGGCCTTGAACTTGGGATGGTCCTCCTGCCTCAGCCTCCTGGGTGCTGAGATTGCAGGCATGTGCCACCGTGCTTGACTTTTCTTTTTGAGAGTGTCTAAGTCACCCTGCTGGGCTCAAACCCGTCATCTTCCTGCTTCAGCCTCACACAGTGCTGGCACTGTGGCCATGCATCATCCCGCACAACTCTACTCTTTACCCTCCTCTGCAGGGCACTTTGATGGCCAATTCTGTACAGTAAAAACAATGGAGGGAAAATGTCTTCACAAGACAAAAATCACCTGTTAATGTAAGTTTAAAGTACTTAAAAAGTGAGTAAAGGTTTTAAAGATCTCAGTCACAATTATTCAATATTAAATACATCTCATTTGAATTCTAAAAATTTATTTTTCTTTTTTGGTTTTTCAGACAGGGTCTCACTATGTAGTCCAAGCTGGCCCCGAACTCTAGCTGATCCTCCTGCCTCAGCCTCCCAAATTCTGGGATTACAGGTGTGCACCACACCTAGCTAAAGCCTAAAAATTTAATGTAGCGAACATTTATTAAGATGATGAAAATAAATTAACAACATTTTCTAGAGAGTAGCCCCCCAGGTCATCAAAACTGGTCCTTTAACACATGGCTGTGGCTCACCCACAACCACATTCATTGCTCTTCTAGATCCTTCCTGGCTTCCATCCAAGCAACTTCAAAGGCACCACAAAGACAGAAAGGCAGAGACAGACATGCATTTCTCTTATAGCAATAACCAATGACCCATAACATGCAGTCCACAAAGAGCCTCATTCAACTTGAAAAATTGCCAGTTCTGTCAAATATGCCAACACACCAATAAGGTACTTATGACACAGAATCTGTAGGAGAAAAAAAGAAATTTAAAATTAGAATAGCATGACAAAATAGATTTCAAGGCAGTACATTAAGCTTACCACATGCAGGGCACTCTGATTTTTGTATTTCCTGTTCTATTTCTTTGCATTGTTACTTTTTAATATTGGTCTCTTCTAATCAAAATTATATCCCAGCCTACTTTTGCATTACCCAGTTTGTACAGTGTTAAAAGGTGGATGTTCAAATCTTGACTCCTTACTATCTTGCACTATAATTTAAACATGACTTCTGTTTCCCTGTTTTTATAAGGATTAACAATTTCTGGTGGCAGGGGCTGGGGATATAGTTCAGTGGTCTAAGTGCCTACTGACAAGCTCAAGGACTCAGGTTCAATCCCTTGTACCACATGCTGTGTAGGCCACCAAAACTGGGTGTAGTGGTGCACACCTGCAATCCCAGCACTGGGAAGGCTGAGACAGAAGGATCACTGTGAGTTCAAACTGTGCAGAGAGGCCCTGTATCAAATAAATAAAAGAATTTTTAAAAAATATTCTGGTGGCTTGAACCACAGATGGTACCTACATGACTCTCCCATTAGGCAGCCTGTACTACCCAATGGGGCAGTCATGCACGCAACACTGGTGGTTGAGAGCCACCCAACAGCAAAACATACAAATTATGGCACGACATGAATGTATTAAGGCATTCTGGGTACAAGGGATCGAACCTGAGTCCTTGAGCATGTGCACAAAAAGACAAACCCATTGTACGGTCTCATTTCATAAAGGAGGACAACAGGCAGGTGTGATAGCGCACACTTGTAACCCCAGCAAGGAGGATTGCCACAACTTTATGGCCAACCTGAACTGCATGGTGAGACACTGTCTCAAGCAAATAAAAACTAATAATCATAAAGAAAGACAATGGACTAGTAGAGGCCAGGGTAGACTAAGAGAAGAGGCGATGGAGAGATGTTACATAATGGGAACCAAGTTAGAGTCAGATAGCAGGAATCACTTCTAGTGTGGGGTAACTACAGTCTGCAACAATTTATATTTCAAAATAACTAGAAGAGTCTAAAGGCTCCAACAAATAGCAAGGATGTTTGAAGAGATGGAAATATTATTAACTGTCAAGATTAGACACTGTATACATGAATCAAATTATTATACTGTGCCCCATAAATATGTGTGTTAACTTTAAAAAATTAAAATTAAAAAAGAATTAGGTTTATTAAACTCCCAACGCAATGCTAAAACCATAGGAAACACTGAATATATACTGTAGCTGTGTATTTAAATATATTTTAGGTACTATTGACAACCACTAGGAAAATAACAAAGTAGAAAGTATTAATTATTGAATCTTTGATATAATTCAGGTATAAAAAATAAGATAAAAATAAGAACTACACTCTCTTAATTTACTGATAAGAGACATACGGTATAATAATGTAAGTATATCATGTATGTACCTTCTATGATACCAAAACATTATGAAAACAGTTTGTAATGTATTAATTGATCAAATCCATCTTGTCAAGGTATCTTAAAATTGTCTCATTGATATTTGTACTTCAATAAAACATAAATATATATATATATATTTTAGAAAACAATTCTACTTTTATTACTAGTGATAAATACTTCAAAGAAAGTAAAATAGTATCTCCTACCATTTCTCTCATAGAGAAGATAAAAAAAGCCTACACTATTAGGATGACACCTTATTCTGTGCTTCTGAACGCATGCTTTTCTTAGCTAACCTAAAATTCTGTTACTTTTTTTGAGAGCTCACTGTTATAGTTCAGGCTGGCTTTGAACTATGTAGCTCAGGGTAGCCTTGAACTCATAGAAAGCCTCTTGCATCAGCCTCTGGAGAACTGGGATTACAGGCATGTGCCAACACAACCAGCTCAAAACTTAATTATTTTCAGAGTTTCAAACTTACTACAGAATAATTCATATTGTTACCCAAGTCGTCAGGGTACAAGATATGTTTCCTTCCACTACAAACTGCATCTAAAAGGCTAAAGACTAAAAGCATAGTTACAGTTTCTCCATTGTCTTGAACTGGCTATGCTCTAATGTGTGTCAACAGTGTGAAGAACATAACCACTACAAGTTTTAAAAACCTGGTATCAGTAAGTTATTTAACTGGTTTTTGTTCAAACTAACCTTTATTTTTCCATCAGTATGAGCAGAAGCTACAGATGTTGAAACACGAACTAGTCTTGTTGCTGATAAATGAATTTTGAAATGCCTATGGAAATGTGAATAGAGGCAGTCCATAAATAAGTCAACTTCCTCCTGGGTAACCTCACCAGGCGTCTTGTGGACACTGTCCCACAAAGATTTTGCATCCTCTGGATGTATTGCATAAGAAATATCCAGACTGTGAGGGCTACAAGGTACAGACCAGAAAAACTCAGTAGTCGCCAAATAATGGTCCATTTTACATGCAGTCCACATAGCAGCCATCCAGGAAAGATTAAATGCACTGATTGCTAACGGACTAAAACAACAGTCAAAGGTTTTCTGAAACCAAGTTCCAATCATGGCTGTATTAGACTCTGCTCCATTTGCAAGGAATAATGGTAGACAGGTGAAATCTTCCGAAACAGTCTCCAGGAGACTGTCTCCAAATATGCAGCAGAAACAACCAGTCCATAACACTTTACCTTCTCTGTTCTGAGCTGGCAATTGAGACTTTGACAGAATCTATGAAGAAAAGTAAAACAGATTCATTGGATTCATAAGTACAGTTTCTCCTAAATTACATCAGTACAATAAAATTAAGCAGTACAATAAATATAAGTCTGACATTTAATTTGTAAAAAAGAAACAGAGAAGATTCTCTCCCTAATTATTCGGGTTTATCAAAACGGTTGAGATTTTCCCCAGCATTTGTACACAGTGCAAATATGGTATATGGCAACAACTTTGTGAACTAAAATGCAAAACAAAGGAAGCCTATGTGCCATAATGAGGTACACTATCTTGATTAATAAAAAAAGTGAATTTAAAAGGTCATCAAACCCAACACACCTGAATATATCCATTCATGAAGAAACATTTCCTAGAAGAACTCTTCTTGTCAATTTAAAATGTCCTTTCATATTAGGTGCTATAGTGCCAGGGAGATAGCTCAGCAATGTAAGCATCTGCCTGGCAGTACAAGGTCCTAAGTTCGATCCCCGGTATTAGAAAAATCAACCTATTAAGCCCTACATCCTCCACCAATGGTCCTGCTTTCTCCCTTATGTGCCTGTAAAACAAATCAAATGTAATCTTTGTCTTATAAGAAAAAACCTGCAAATATTTGACAGTCCCCATTACATACACTGCAAAGTTCAACACCTCCCTTGCTTCAGCCATTCTCCCTAAGACATTCCTTCAGGTTTGCTTATTATCCCAGTTACCCTTCTCCAAGCTCTTTATGCACAGAAGTCATTGGTAAGTGAACATAATTATTTCAACACAGCTGGAATATAACACTATCACTATCTCTGACCTAGATTACATTTCTATTCATGCAATCTCTGTATTCAATTTTCTAACTTTTAATTGACAGCTTCATATTCTCATTTTTGGTATCAATAACTAATTTCTCTCAACTTGAAGCAGTAAACCTACTACTAGTAAAGTTTAGGTTCTTTCACTTTGGCCCATTGTGCCAATCATTCAGTCCATTTAGGAATCTTGGTACTTCATGCCACTTCAGCCTTCCAGGGAGATAGCTCAGTAGAATAAGCTCTTGCCTGGCAAGTGCAAAGGCCTGAGTTTAATCCCCAGTTCCGCAAAAAAAAAAAAAAAAAAAATAACCATAAAAGGTTTTGTTAAAGTAATGACCAAGCCAAGAGTAAGATCACAGCCCTCTAGAGATGATCATTTAAAGGTTCCTTTATTGTTTTTCTCCTTATTTAGGGGACTGTGAGAGACTACCAAATGCTCTGAAGCCTAGAAAATAAATTATATAGTTTTATGATGTAAGTGTCAAGAAATGAGATTTAATGTGAAAACTATTAGAACACTGTACCAGTAACTCAAAGAGTCATTTCTTATTGTTTTTTCAGTACTGAGAATAAAGCTGTGGCCTCATGCATGCCAGGCAAATACTCTACCATCACCACTCTTTTATGTTTTATTTCAAAAGTCTCATTAAATTGCCTAGGCTGGCCTTGAACTTACAATTCTCTTCCTCATCCTTCTGAGCAGTTGGGATTACAGGTGTGCACCACCACACCCAGTTTGAAGAGATCATTTCTAATCCTAATACTTACTTGGCTGATGTCATACAAGTCATAAAACTTCTATGACATTAGCTGCTTCATTTGACAAAGACCACATCCTACTCATTATCCATTATTCCTTCTGCAATAAAAGTCCCTTTATGTAAGACTGGCAAAATAACCAGATATGGTGGCACACACCTGTACCCTAGTAGTCAGGAGGATGAGGCAACAGGATCAACATGAGTTGCAGGCCAGCCTGGTCTACACAGTGAGCTCACTGTCTCAAAACTACCTACCTACCTACACACACACAATTTTCTAGCCTCCCTTGGAACTAGAATGTGAACAAAAGTTGTTGAGTTTCAACAGTATCTACTTTGTGTCAGGCACCTGGTGTGTCCTTCCTATTCTTTCTACTTCCTGCTTAAAACTTTCTATCTCCACAGGCTGTCTTATAACATAAGGTGATTTTAAGGAAGGAAGTTACACACTAAGGATTTCAGAGGAGAAAACAGAAGGAGCCCAGCTTATTACTGATTTCATTAGCATCATACCAGCCTTGGACAGTTCAAGGTAAATCTCTATCATTTACGCTTTCTGCTATATACAATGGAACCTAATCCTAGAACACCCCGAAATCTTTACCAATACTGCAGCACATTCCTGAAGTAGGAAAACTTTCCTATAAAGGACTAGAGAGTATTTTGAGCTCTGCAGGCCATATGCTCTCTGTTGCTGCTATTTAATTCTGCTGTCATAGCCTGAAAGCAGCAATTGACAAAACAGAAGCAAACAAAATAAGCTATGTTCCAACAAAACCTTATGGAGCCGGGCGTGGTGGCGCATGCCTGTAATCCCAGCACTTGGGAGGCTGAGACAGGAGGATTGTTGTGAGTTCAAGACTAGCCTGAGCTACGAAGTGAGCTTAAGGCCATCCTGAACTGCATAGTGAGACCCTGTCTTAAAAAAGACCAAAAAAAAAAAAAAAAAAGCAATGCTAACATCATTAAATAACTTGATAAGTATTCCCTATTATTTTAATTTTCTGGAGGAGTTTGTATAGAATTGATTATGATTTAAATCTAAAATAAATAAATAAATTTTAAAAACCTTATGGACTACAAGGAAGGGATCAGATTTAGCCTACAGACCATAGTTTGCTATGTACTCATGTCACAGCCCAGGCTGACCTTGGACTCAGTGATCCTCGGGCAGGCATGCGCAACATGCCCAAGTAAGCCCTGATTTATAAAAACAAACAAAAAATCTAGTCTTTTCAACTGCTTCAGAGGTTAACTTCCTTATTAACAATTAAAATTAGTTAATTTAGGCAGACAAAGAACACATCCTTATAATCCCAGCTACTTTGGAAGCCGAGGCAAAAAATTTCAGTTCAAGACCAGCCTCGAGAACTAAGTAAAACTGTTTTGAGATTTTAAAAAAATGACATTTACTTTTCCTTTTTATCTAAATGTCTGCTTCTACATATTAAATTCAAGAGCATAAAACTATAGATGTAACAACAAGTGAATAACTTTCTAAAATAATAATTAATAAAAATGTTGGGGCTGAGGAGATGGCTCAGAAGAATAAGCACTTCCCTGGCAAGCGCAAGGGCATAAGTTCAATCCCTGGTTCCACAAAATAAAAAAACAAAAATGTCATAAATGAAAAGTCAGGGCAGTATGATCCCCATTTCAAGGCTAAAGATTCTGATATGACAGATGCATACCAAAATTGTAACCATGATTTTTTTTTTTTGGTAACTGTGATTTTTAATTTTCTTTGTCTTTTATGTATTTTCTGTTTCTTAAAATCAAGGTGATTTTACACACACATACTCAGAGACACATAATTTCCTATACATATAGAAATAAATTTAAGTTGGTGATATCCAATTATTATCACTTGGGTCAAATAAGACATGAAATAGGTTCAAAATCACTAATTTAGGAATTTAAAAATTAGTAAGAGGGGCTGGGGACACAGCTCAGCAGGATAAGCACCTGACTGGCAAGTTCAAGGTCCTGAGTTCCATCCCTACTACTACTAAAAAAAAAAAAAAAAACTATTAAGAAAATATTACAACAGAACTGGGTGTAGCAGCACACCCCTGCAATCCCAGCACTCTGTAGGTTGAGAAAGGAGGATCACTGCAAGTTCAGACCAGCCTAGGAGCTACAAAGTGAGCTCAAGGCCAGTCCAAATGGCATAGTCATAGTGAGACCCTTTCTCAAAAAAAAAAAAAAGAAAATACCACAATTTCAAAAGTAAGAAAATGCAGATCCTTTTCCCAGGAAGCATGTATTGCTTGTATGCACTACCTGAACGAGAAATGCTTCCGGATCCCTCTGTGTTCCTTTCATTCCGACAAGAGTAGAAAAAATCACTTTGATGTTGAAGTCTTCTCCCACTTCCACAGCAAGTCCTTTTTGCTTTTCAGCAGCAATAAACGCACTCAGAAGTCTTGAATACTCTTTGAGATTTGTATAGGAGAACTTATACAGAGGAGTTAAGCTATATAAAGTCCATTGTTTGTGCAGAAGGAATGCAACCTTCTGAGGATCAACATCTTCCTAAACAAACAAACAAACAAAAAGAATAAGAATTAAACAAATTAAAGGATAAAGTAATGAACAAAAGGGCCAGAGATATAGCACAGTGGCATCGCAACCTGCCTGGCAAGCTCAGGGTCCTAAGTTCAATTACCAGTTTCCTCCCCCAAAAACCCTAAAAATAATAATAATAACGAAGGAAAAAAGAACAAAAAACAAAACAAAAAAAATTAAAAGAGAAAAAGAACAAAAATTAGTAAGAACAGAAAATAGCATCTTAAACATCTAATACAAATGTTACTGTTACCTGATCTTTACACTGCAAAGACCATTTCACAATGGAGTTTGCAAGACTTTCTGCAAATACAGCTCAGAAGCTCATTGCCTATCTGGCAAGGGCAAGGTCCTGAGTTCAATTCCCAGGCCACCCCCCCCAATTATAGATTTTGAAAATAATAAGTCTTCCTGAAGTATCTAGTTTGATTAGCTTTAAGTAATTTTTCGAAAAGTCTGGCAGCCCTGAGCACAGTAGCACAAGCCTGGAATGCCAGCTACTTGGAAGACCAAAACAGGATACAAGATACAAATTCAAACCCAGGCTGGCTAACTTAATAAGATTCTACCTCAAAATAAAAAACAAAAACATCTGGAGATGTTGCTCTGTACCACCACATTTTTTTATTTTAAATGTATTTGGTACAGGGCAGCTCAGATGCAGTGACCCTCCTGCTTTCAGCCTCCCCAGGGCTGGGGTTCCAGGTGTGCACAATGCACGCAGACTGGCTCAGTACACCTGGGGCGGGTCCGGTCAGCAAAGTCAGTGGAACCCCGCTCCCTGGGCTTGCCAAGCAGGCCCACAGACCTCTGAGCAATCTTGCTGGCCCTCCACTACAAACTTTTTTAAAAATCAACAAATCCACTATACCTAACTCAATAGATTACATAAAAAGACACTTGGGAGTATCTTTTGCTGTGCTCAGTTAGTACCATCAGAAACAAAACAATTTTTTTTGTATTGGCTTCTTTGTAGTTTTATTTGGGCAGCAATGAAAAAAAGGCTCTAGTTTTCCTGGTGTGTTTTCTTTTTAAAAAAATATTTTATTTACTTGATTCAGGGTCTCACTATGCCAGCATCGCATATGGGGATCAAAGCCAGGTCCTTGCACTTGCCAGGCAGGCGCTTAGACTGCCGAGCTATCTCCCCAGCCCGCTTGGTGCATTTTTTAGTCTCCATGTTTTCTGACAGTCTGACAGTTTACACTATCTTTTGGACTTATATTACAGCTGTCTGCTTGAGAAAAATGTTCTAACCAGAGCCTTCACTGAAATAAATTACACATGTTTTTCTTATAATTACCAAAATAAGGTCAGGCATGGTGACACACACCTGTAATCCCAGCAATCGGGAGGCTGAGGCAAGAGGATCGTTTTGAGTTCAAGACTGGCCTGGACTACAAAGTGAGTATAAGGCCAGTCTGAGCTGCATAGTGAGACCCTGTCTCAAAAAGAGGAAAAACAAATATATCAAAATATATGGCAAAGTTATAAGGATAAGGAAATACTGAATTGGACATTCCAATCTTATATAAAATTTCTTTTCAAGGCCGGCCAAATAGGTCAGCAGATTAAAACACTGGCAAGTAGGTACAGGGGCTAGGGGTTCCATCCCCAGGGCCTGCTGTGCCAGCCCCACCCCTGGGGCCTGCTGAAGCTGCAACTGAGACTGGGCGTGGTGGTGCACAACTGTAATCCCAGCTCTCAGGAGGCTGTAAACAGGTGGATCACTACAAGTCCAATCTAGCAGTGAGACCCTGAAGGCCCTGTAGACCCTTCCCTAAAATAAAATATTGTTTTCAAGGCCAGGCATGGTGATGTATGCCTATAATGCCATCACTTGGGAGGCTGAGGCAGGAGGACTGCCACAAGCTCATGGCTGGTCTGAGCTATACAATGAGTGCAAGGCCAGTCTAAATGAATTACACAGTGAAACCCTGTCTCATACAAGCAAAGCAAACAACCGAAAAAAGCCCTTTGTTTTTTAAGAACTATCAGCATTAATAATTTAAAAACTGTCACCAAGAGGCAATTCGTCTCCTATCCCAAATGGTATTGGGCATGCAATGATACCTTTGCAGTCCTCTAACCAAGAATACACAATTCATATTTAACCATGAGGAAATAGCACAGAAATACAAAATAGAACACCTAGACATCTTCCCCAAAGAGCTTAAGACAGCATCCTATAGCGACACACACATACCAATGTTTATAACAGCACAATTAATACTGGCTAAGTAATGGAAGCAGACTGTACAGCCAACAGACAACTAGATTAAAAAAAAAAAAAACAACCCTCTAACTGTATGTAACAGAATACTATTTGACTATAAAGGACAAATTTGAGATAGTTGGAAAACGGATGCACCTGGAAAATATAATGTTGCGTGAAATAAATAAGACACACAGGCTTAAATACCATATCTCTTATTTGTGCAAGACAGAATACAAAGAGATGAACAGAGAATGGATAGAAGACAGGGTATGGATCTCTTAGAAATGGGAAAATCCAAGAAAAGGTGGAGGGGAAAATTAGTAGAATAAAAATAAGCCACGTAGCAGAGCCTGACAACCTCAATGAATGTAAACACTATATACCATAAAATCAAGCTAAGATGAATAATGTCAGTAAGAATGGAAATGAGGAGAGGGGAGTTACAGGAGGAAGGAGGAGTAATGGGGACAAGGACTAAAAAGAAAAGAAGCTGTACTAAAAAGAAGAAGCTGTACTGTGTGCCATCTCCCCACACCCCAGATAACTGTAAAATGCATCTATTGTAAACATGTGCTAGCAAAAAAAAAGATTAAATAAATAAGTGGGGCTGATGAGATAGCTCAGCAGACTAAGCACCTGCTTAGGCAAACATAGGGACCAGGGTTTAATCCCTGTCACCACATGCCACACTGGCCCCCACCCCTGGGCGCACTGAGCCAGCCACCAAGTCCAGGCATGGTGCTTGCCTATAATACTAGTGCTGGGGAGGCTGACAATAGGACAATCACTAAGAGTCTGAGCTATGAAGTGAGACCCTGTACCAAATACATTAAAAAATAATAAAATTTTTAAAAATGTCCTTAAAAGGTAAATAAGGAAAAGGAGAAAAAACATATTCTTCAAAACTGTCAATGTCATAAAAAAGAAATAATACGGAAATGATCCAGATTAAAGAAAAATAAAAGATATTAAACATGTACTGTTGATGGTGTGAAACTAACTTTTGCTCAATATGCCAACTGAGGGGTTAAAATATCCATGAACAGTAATGGAAACTGAAGCTCTTTGCTGAGCTGGTCTCACTGTTGGCTGAATGGAAGAAACAAAGCATACCTGCAATTGTGAACACTGAGGAATTTTTCTTCGAGGTGGGGTCGGGAGAGCAGAGACCTGCTTCCTGACGGATTCCAGTCGTTTCTGCAGTGGGGTGGCACCTAGAAAGTAATCTTTAAGACTTGAGGTTGCACTTTGTCTAGGAGTCGATTCTGATGCATAAGAATCCATAGTCTACATTAAAAAAAAAAGAAATATATTTTGGTGGGGTTTTTAAATGTTTCTTTTTCTAAAACAAAACAGAATTCTAAGCATTAAAAATTTAACTTGTGCTAACCATTTTATAAATTCCTCTCTTCACTATAGGGGACTTCTCTCTTCTTGCTTTTTCACCAAATTCTGTATTTCTCATTGGCCACAGTCCAGTTTTATGTACCACAGAGTATATCTAAAATTAAATTTAGATCCAGGCTGCCGCTGTCCTGGGGAGGGCTTATTTGCTGCTGAGAATCCTGCTACAGACAAAATGCCCTTTCAGGCTCGGTGTATCAGGATCATTTCCTGAACGAGTCACAAAGCTTGCTGGCCACGCTGTCCATCACAGCCATGGGGAACACACTCCCAAGCTCCACAGAGAGCTCTCCTTTCTATTAAAAGCTCCACACCAGCAAGCCAAACCTTGGGAATGGCCTCCATGCTCAGACCTTTGGGATGTGGATCCTGCTCTTATCAGTGATGTGCTGCCTCCGCACCACGGACATCTGTCACAATGTGCTCAGCACATCACAATCTAGGCCGCTTCCTCACTGAGATGCTTGGATGGGGAACTGCAGCTCCAGCTCCCCTGACTGGTGACCTGCCACCCCTGCTGGTGGGAAGTGTCTTGGTCCTGGGTATGTAGGTTGTGCTCCAGTAACTAGAGGCAGAACCAGTCAGTATGCACGCAGAAGTTGAATGAGGCCAGCACTAGCACCTCCAAGACCATCATGTCCACTTCCATGATCTTCCTTCATCCTCTTCTTTTTGGCTCCATTCTCAGGCCCTTTATTCATTAATTTTTTGCTGTTTTGTTTTATTGAGACAGAGTCTCACTATGTAGTGCAGGCTGGCCTTAAACTCACTTATGTATCCCAGACAAGCTTCAAACTCATGGCATGGTATGAGTGGCAACCCTCCTGCCTCAGCCTGGGATTATAGGGGTACACTACCACACCCAATTTTTTCCTTTTATTTCTGTTCATTGATTTGACTTGGTGGGAACATGGGAACATGAAACTTTAAATATATATATATATATATATATATATATATATATATATATATATATATATATAT
>PVKA01016108.1:0-25071 GCA_004027165.1 Ctenomys sociabilis | reverse complement strand
TAGTTCCGGGCAAAATAGCTCAGTGGACTAAGAGCCTGCTTAGGCAGGCACAGGGACCCGGTTGTTTGATTCCCATCACTACATGCTACTCCAGCCTGGTCCCAGGTGCACTGAGCCAGCCATTTAGACTGAGGTATGGTGGCACAACCTGAAATCCCAGCACTGGGGAGGCTGACACACAGAGAACTCCTGACTGCAATGTAGGACAAATGCCAGCATCTTCCCGCCACTACCTTCTTCTGTTGTCTTCAGCCATATTTAAATAGCAGCTATTCTATACTCTAGCTTTGAAAACATATTATTGAAAGGCGGATTTATCAGTTTCATTTACATAGAATGCTTCTTCCAGATTTATTTGGGCCAATAATTACTAAAATTTACTTAACATTTATTATGTTCTAGGTACTTTTCCAACACCTAACAAATATTGTCAGTCCTCAATCAACCCACTGGGTAAGTTCAGAGTATTCCCCACTTGATAAGACGACAGAGTAACTGTTAATCATTTTAGTAGGTTTCATCTTCGTAGAAGTTTTCTGGGATCCACAGAAGTAATCCTCCACCCAACTCCTCTCGCACTTATAATTTGTTCACAACTTATACTTATAATGTAGCTGTGAGTCAGGTGGGGTGGTACACACCTGTAATCTCAGTACTGGGCGGCTGAGGCAGGAGGCTCACCTAGAGTTTGACACCAGCCTCGGCTACAGAGTGAGTTAAAGGTCAGCTTGAAGTACATATCAAGATTCTGTCTCTAAACAACAAAATAAAACGTAGTTGTAGCCAAGTGTGGGGGCTGACACCTGTGATCCTAACACTTGGGAGGAACTCTGCCAGTCAAAACCAGCCTCAGCTACACAACTCAAGGTAGACCCGGACTATATAGCTAGAACCTGTCTCAAAAACCAAAACGCAAATAAAACCCTTGTTTATTTCTTTTGGTTAGTCAGTTAAAAAAGGAACCCTAACGTGATCACTTCCTACGTTGCCACCAACATCTGGGTCCAAATGTCCCGAAGCCAATGCTTGGTAGAACGCTAACCATATCATACACACGAGCATCGTAAAGATAACTGCCACATAACACAGCAAAACACAAAACGCAGTCTTGGACCTATACGAAGCGTCTTACCAATAAAATGTCGTGGTAACTCTGCCACCCATTCCGGATTCACGAATAATTCTTCAAGTCTAGCTCCAAAACCACGTCTATACTAAAATCCCCTGAGGAAAAACAAAACAAGCCACCTAAGTGACAGCTAAGAGAGAGGCAGTGTAAACCCAGGCTCTTCCCACTCCCTCTCGTTCCAGAAGTGGGCTCGCCCTGCACACACAGGAGCCGGGGTGGAAGAACTCCGCTCTCTTGGTCACCCCGGGAGGGTAATTCCGCTCACCTAGTGGCTCAGCTTCACGCCCCTCACTCTCGCGGAGCCCGCTTCTGCCTGCGGAGGGAAAAGGGCGTCTTAACTCCAACTGAACTGTCCTGGGATCAAGAACAGAACTGAAATCCCGCGTTTGAGAAACGGCTGCTCCGCCGCCACCGCCCGCCAGTTTAAAACCATTTCCCGACGCGCTTCGCGGCTCGACGCGAGCCCGCCAAATTCGTGTCTCTGAAGCAACTGAGGTCGCCGTCTTAACTGAGGGCAAGGCCGAGAGACTTGATTATTGCAGACAACTTCCCCAATTGCACGGGTTCCTCTGCAGCTTTGTACCGGTGCAACGCTATCCCTCAGATTTCCGCCCGTAGTAAGCATGGCGGTAATAAGTGCCACATGATTGGTCGAATGCCTTCAGCCAATCATGGGGCCATACGAAGAGCGGGTAGAAAAAGGCTCTCAGAGGAGGCGTTCGGGCCCAGGCTTGATTAGATTTTTTTGCTCCCTTCTTTGAAAGCCACTCTGCGGCCGTTCGGTCTAGGAGATTTGGAACGCAAGACTGTCGCTGTTTTCCGGTTCTGCCTTCAGTCTTCGAGAAAGCGAGGGAAAAAAGGCCAGGCGTGCGCTGGTGCTGCCCTGGCCGCATCCGTGATTCTGGGCTCGCGCCGGGACCTGCTGCGCAAGACAGTTCGCTTGTCACTTTTAATAAGTGGGAACTGATGTATTGAAGGGCCCTACAGATCTCGAAGATGTCTCGTTTGTAGACGTGTACTCACGTTTTGCGGAAGGCTTCAGCATTGGAGTAGAGAGAGAAGTAGAATTTTAAGGGATTTCTGTGTATTTCCAAAAAATCTGACCCTACGCCAGCAGCGACAGATTCGTGGCTGTATCTCGCCGTTCAGGGCTTCAATATGTACTTCTCTTCTTGGTTAAGTCAGCTGTACAGGCCTTTATCCAGAACCACCGGAAGAACCTCCCAGCCGGTCTGGGTTTCTCTCTCCAGAAATCTGATGCTGGGTTCACAGAGGAAAACTCCAGGTGAAAACCGCGAAGAGCTTCCAACCTGTTCGCCCCAGTTGTTTCCCCCCCAGTTTTAACGGGGTAGTCTTATGCATAGACGAGATAATTCGCCCTTTCCTTACAATGCAGTTTTTTTTCCTTGATTTTTAAAAGCGAGATCACAGAAAGGTAACCACATTAGATAGGCTAGTCTGCATTTAGTTGATACTATTAATAGCCTAAAAAATCTTATCACATTTTCATAGTTGTCCAGGATACAAGCAGCTGTTACGCACTAGGTTTGTACTAAAATGAAAATTATTTCTGTAATTCCTAAGATCTTATTTCATTTGACACAGAATACGTAATACTTAAAATTGGGTAACTAGGATTTTAGGTCAATACAAGTGCAATAATCCAAAAAACTTAATTTCCGTAACATTTTAAATTTTTTTTAGCTTTTGACACATCTGTAGATGAATTTAAGAGGGGAATGAATTAAATTGCATTATTTTATAAATTTGACCTGTTGGTCTGAAGCATTTAAGATGTGATTTGAGAATCTTAGATCTGCAAGTAGTGTATTTTTCAATCTTGCCTTTTAAATCTGTTTTCTTGTCTGTTTTAAGAATTCAGTAGTTTTGTTGCCCGGACCAACACATGCGGAGAGTTGCGGCCTTCTCACTTAGGCCAAGAAGTCACCTTGTGTGGATGGATTCAGTACCGAAGGTAAATTGAGGCATGCAGTGTAAGAATGCCTGGTGTTTGTTTCCTCAAAGCCATTCTAAAAGGTTACTAATTTTTAACCAGTTAGAAGATTAAGCTTTGTAACTCCCTTGAGACACGGAATTTACTAAATTTGCAATTCTGTTACTGTTTTGAAAGATCTAAAAGTGCCAGTGACATTTTCTGTTGAAGGGTGTAATAATGGAGATTGATCCACCAGTGGAGTAACTGATCTTGGATTTACTGTGTTTGAATTGTTTTCATGAGTACCAACTGGGAATGGCCCAACCTCCTGTAATCCTGGCATGAAGATAGCTAAACTTAAGTAGAGAAGAGAGCACAAAAACACAAATAGTGATTTCTGAAGGTCAGACCCTATATTTTTGTTGTGTGTCTGTATATTTCAGAACACATCTGAATATTACATTATGTTGAAGACATCCAAAATGCATAGGTTGTATAACCATCCTAAAGCATGTGTTCCAAGTGGGTGGACCTATGAATTTGGTGGCTTTGTCACCTACGCCCAAATCTGAGGGTGCTTTTCATATTTTTTCCTGGCATTAAAGACAAAATGAGAAATGTAGGTTGGATGTTGAAATTTCTGGAACCTTTTAATTATAAAGTTGTTAAATTTGTAGTTCAAATCCGTGTAGTCAAGTTTGTATTATAACTTTTTAATTATTTTAAGAAAAAGATCTATCTTTCTATCTCTATATTTGAAAAGTTACCAAACCAAATAGGGGTTTCTTTTCGGTTTTGTTTTGTAGTACAGGGGACTGAACCCCGGGCCTTGTACATGGTAGGTAATAACTCTGCCACTAAGGTATATCTGCAACTCTTTTTAAAATTTTGAGAAAATATCTCCTTAAGTTGCCCTTCCTGGACTGAAACGTGCTATTCTCCTTCCTCAACCTCCTGAATAGCTGGAGTTACAGCTTTATGCCACTGTATCCAGTAATCACATGTCTAATATAATAAAATATTACCTTTGGATTTTGTGAAAGCTTCCAAATTTAATAAAATTATTTATGAGGACTTAAGTCAACAAAAATTTTGTATGTTTCTGTTTCAGTTTTTGTTAAGCATGAACTACTATGCCCAGCGAAAATTGTTTTTTTTCTTTTTTTTTGGTTTGGTTGTTTTTTTGTGGAACCGGGGATTGAACTCAGGCCTTTGCATTTGCCAAGGAAGTGCTTATTCTACTGAGCCATTTCCCCAGCACCCAGTGAAAATTGTTTGTAAAATTTTTTAAATCTAGGGCTGGTGAGATGGCTCAGCAGACTAAGTACCTGCTTAGGCAAGTGCAGGGACAAGGGTTCAATCCCCGGTACCACATGCCATGCCAGCCCTGCCCCAGGGCATGCTGAACTAGCCACCAAGATTGCATGGTGGTACATGCCTGCAATCTGAGCACTGGGAGTTGAAAACAAGAGGACTGCTACTAGTCCAAGATGCATAGTGAGACCCTGTACCAAATACATAAAATTTAAAAAAATTAAATCTGCCTTATTAGTAAGCCATCTGTAGATTAGTAGGTTATATTTAAAAACCTGTAAAAAATTGAAAAAGGATATATTTTTCACTAATAAGCAACATAGTTAACAAAGACATGAATAGCACCAATGACTGCATCATTATTTGTAGAGAACAAAAATAGGAGAAATTGCAAAGAAGGGGTTTTTGTTATTTATTGTTTTTGTCTGCTTGAATTTTGGCGGTCAGTACTCATAAGTGAAATAAACCAAGAGCACATGTGTAAGCATTGTATTGTCTCCCTAGTGTGAGAAGCTGAAAGAGTAAATAGGATCCAAAATGTGTAATAGATATTGTAAAATGGGAAGAAACTTCAAAAGGAAAGAGAAACTGGGATGGTGAAATGGAGAAAAAGCAAAAGAACAGTAAAAAAAATACATAACATATAAATATATGTTTATATATTATAATCATATATTAAGATATACAGTTATAAAATATAAATATATATAAGATAACATCACACTACTAACTTCTCTTAGCTCATTGAAAAGAAAGGTTTGTGCTAATACTGTTTGAACAATGAAATGCTGGTATCTTGTACTCGAGTAATTCAAAGATATCCAATGTATTAACCATTGTTACCTTTCTACTACCTTATTTTGAAATTTTTTTCTCTTTTAATTTTTTTTTAAATTGGAGGTCAGAGATTTTATCCTAAAATAAATATTCATTCTTTCCTCATTAACAGGCAGAACATCTTCCTAGTTCTGAGAGACTGCCATGGACTTGTTCAGGTTGTCATTCCTCAGGATGAGGTAATTTCGTGTCATTACCTAAAAGTTGCTTTCATGCTATGGCTAGGGTGAGCTGAGTAGCTTGGTAAACATGCTTGAGGTTTTAAACTTAGAGGTTTATCATTAGTAAGAGCTGAGGGCTGGGGATATAGCTCAGTGGTACAGTGCTTGCCTAGCATATGCAAGAGCCTGGAATCAGTCGCTGGCATTCAAACAAAACGAAACTGAAGAGCTACCATAATCAACATTTAAAACGTGCTAAACCTGCCTCACCTCTTGGCCCATTCCTGTAATCCTAGCCCTTGGGAGGCTGAAGCAGGAGGATCTACGCAAGTTTAAGGCCAACCTGAGTTACTTATTGAGGCGAAGGCCAACTTGAATTACACTGCAAGATCCTGTCTCAAAAAGCTAAAAATAAAGTGGAGTATGGTAGTTCACACCTGTAATCCAAGCACTCAGGAGGCTGAGGCAGGAGAATTTCCTTAAGTTTGAGGCCACCCTGAACTATAGAGGTGAGTTCAGAGGTAGCCTGAATTACATAATCGGACCCTGTCTCCAACAACTTCTGCAAAATAAGAAAAACAAAAAGAATGAGGATGCAGTGATAAGCATAGCTAACCCTAGAGGCTTTCACATTGTACTTTTATTATTGCCATTGGATTTAACTGCCCCTAGGACTAACCCTAGATACAGTAAGGGAAACACCAGCATTAAAGCAAATCAGCTATGAATACTAACATTTTCTAAACCATAGATTTATAGTTACTCATGGTTTCTTTTATGTTCATTTTTTGAAACTGTCTTACCTGTCTTGTTTTCTAGGCAGCTGCCTCTGTGAAAAAGATTTTATGTGAAGCTCCTCTGGAATCTGTGGTGCGAATTTCTGGGACAGTCATTTCCCGTCCTCCAGGACAAGAAAATCCAGTTGGTATTTTAGAAGCTGTCTGTGTGCATTTGCAGTGTCTGTGTACCATGAGCTCCTGCGGGACATTAGGCACTAAGGCTCCATAAATCATACACGTGAACCTCCAGATTTCAACATCTTCCTCACAAACAGACCTTATAAATATGCATCTACGACATCTGTTGATGTTGACAAATGCATGGCAGTATTTCAGCATGAGAACAGATTAGCTACAGATCCACATAAGAGTACCAAATCATGTACATGTATGCTTTTTACTGTACACTGTAAGTTATATATTATACATAACTATTACAACTGTGCATTGTGTGCAAAACTGATAAGTAACTTTTAAAACACATCTTCCTCTTTTTCTCTCTTAAGAAAATGCCAACAGGAGCAATCGAAATAAAAGTTAAAACAGCTGAACTTCTGAATTCCTGCAGGAAGCTGCCCTTTGAAATTAAAGACTTTGTAAAGGTACCATCCTCTATTATTAATAAAAGAATCTAGAAAATGATGACCAGTGAAGTATTTTCAGAGATTTTGTTTTAAGTTTACCTTCTACAAAATTAAACATTTTATTATGAAAGAATCATGAATTGTTCTGCTCTAAAATTTCTGTTCTGTTTGTTCTGTTCTTTTCTGGTTTTCTGCTCTGTTCTGTTGTTCTGTTCTGTTCTGTTCTGTTCTGTTCTGTTCTGTTCTGTTCTGTTCTGTTCTGTTCTGTTCTGTTCTGTTCTGTTCTGTTCTGTTCTGTTCTGTTCTGTTCTGTTTTGGTGGAACCAGGGATTAAATTCAGGCCCTTCCACTTGCCAGGGAAGCACTTATTCCCCTGAGCCATACCCGCATCTAAAATTCCTAGACAGGTTTGTTTTGTTTTGTTTTGTTTTTATTTTTTTTTTTATTTTTTTGTCTTTTTTTTTTTTTTGAGACAGGGTCTCACTGTGCAGTTCAGGCTGGCCTTAAGCTCACTTTGTAGCTCAGGCTGGTCTCGAACTCACAACAATCCTCCTGCCTCAGCCTCCCTAGTGCTGGGATTACAGGCATGCGCCACCACACCCGGCTTGTTTTGTTTTTTTGAGACATGGCCTTACTATGTAGTTCAGGATGACCTTGAATGTAGGGATTTGAACCCATGGCCTTCACACTGAAGGCCATCCCTAGAATGGTCCCCCTCTCCCCTGCTTTTTGAGACAGGATTTTGCTAAGTTGCTTAGACTAAGTTTCTTCTTGCAGTCCTCCTGCCTCAGCCTCCCATAGTAATGAGGTTACAGGTGTACACCACTGTGCCTGGCTATCAATTAATTCTTTCTTTCTTTCTTTCTTTTGTCTTTTTGAGACAGGGTCTCACTATGCAGTTCAGGCTGGTCTTGAGCTCACTTTGTAGCCCATGCTGGTCTTAAAATCACAACAGTCCTCCTGCTTCAGTCTCCCATCCTGGGATTACAGGCTTGTGCCACCATGCCTGGCTTGAATTTTCATAAATAGTGATAGTTCACTAATGTGTTTTGGCCTGTAAGCATGCTAGACCAGAGCTTTCTATGATGGTAACAGCCCACTGTGGCACACATACCAGAGGTTCTCCACCACTGCCCTGGACTGCCCTAGATTGAAACAGGAGTATCTTTAGGATGCTGTATTATTCAACTTTTTTTGTTGGTATTTTAACATTTTAAAAGGCAGTTTATAAATAAAAAGTCTTGATTGGTCAAAAAAAAAAAAAAAAGCAGTTTATACCTCATTTGAAAAAGGCTAGATGGCATAGGGGAATCCTGTACTTTTTAAGTATAGACTTCTAACTATGATAAAATGTATATACTTAGAGCAACTTTTCTCACCATGCATGTAAATATAATTACTAGAATTTTCAATGTGTTTTGTATTATTTTTAAGGTTTGGATTGTACTTTATCTCTTCAGTAGGCCATATGTTAATGGATCCATAGCGCTTTTACTTGGCACCAATTATGATTTCATTTAGAAATAATTTAGCTGTAGCATCTCCGCTGGCATGGTTACCGATCTCTCCGTTCCTTGGCGGTGACTCTGCGCACACGGGAAAGGTTCCACTCTGCTCCAGTTTGTGTCGCTGCGCAGGTCCATGCGGCAGCACAGAACGCGGCTCCACCAACTAAGGCAGCGTGGCCGAATCTGCCGTGGAAGTCAGGAGTCCGCTTCAGGCGGCTCTGCCTTGCTACCATTTGTTGAGTGCTCCGAACTGGAAAACGACCCAATGCGTTTTTGGCCGACGGAAACATCGCGGAGGTGAAGTTGGAACTGTAGCTACTGCAGCTGCCGGCTTGGTGCAGGTTGCTTCCAGATACCCTCGCAAAGAGCCCTGAAAAATCTTGTTTTGTTTTTTAAACAGGGTCTTACTGTATAGTTCAGACTGACCTTGGACTCATTATGTAGCCAAAGCAGGGGTCAAACTCACAAATTCATGACCATTCTTCTGCCTTAACCCCCCTAAGTGCTGGGATTAGAGGAGTGTGTCACCATGCCCAGCTAATTTAGGATGTTTATCGAAGTTTTAGGATTTAATGGAACTTGACAGCAGTGGGTACAGACACCCAGATGATTTTCAGCTTTGTTGAAATTATAGACTTATGTACTGTGTATTTTTGTGGTGGTGGTGGTGGTGTTGCTACTAGGGAGCAAGCCTAGGGCCCCATACTTGCTCTGCCTATTAGAAGTTCTGAGTACAAGAGATGCAGGATTTACAGCCTTGAAAATAAGTAGGCCTTGGGCCAGGGAGATAGCTCAGTAAGAATAAGTGCTTGCCTGGCAAGCACAGGGTCCTGAGTTCAATCCCCAACGCAGGAAAAAATAAAAAGGAGGAAAAATAAATACATAAATAAGCAGGACTCGCTGTATTCCTGTGTGCCCAGAGCTGGATTGGCTCAGCGCTCTCTTATGCTTCTAGTCAGTGTCCCATTCGGGTAATAAACTCCTAGCTTTCACTTTGCCCTGTCTCTTTACCAGATCCATGAAATCTTCACCTTTTCTGTTTTTCACAAGTCAACTATGGGCTTAAATAAGAAATGTTAAAGTAAATAAATAAATGTTAATCAGTGAGGGCCAGGGACATGGCTCAGTGGAATAAGAGCTTCCCTAGCAAGTGCAAAGGGCCTGAGTTCAATCCCTAGTTCCACCAAAAAAAAAAAGAAAAAGTTAATCAGTAAAGGATGATATTAATACTAAGAAATGGTTAGAAAAAAAAGAAAGAAAGTGAGCCAGGCATGGTGTTGCACACCTGTAATTTTAGCACTCAGGAAGCTAAGCAAGAGAATTGCCTTGAGATTGAGACCAGCTTGGACTACATAGTGAGACTTTGTCTCAACCAAAAACAGAAATAGTAAGATCTGTACTCCTAACAAGCTCCAGGGGACTGGGGATATTGCTCAGTGGCTTAAGAACCTGCCTGGCAAGCAAAAGGTCACTAATTCAGCCCCCAGTGCTGCACAAGACATAAAAAAACCTTTAAAGCTGCAGAAATTAAGGTGGCAGAGTATACACAAAGGCAAACTGCTCTGTGCTATTTGACAATGGAAGCTAAAGTTTTGGAAATTCAAATTCTATATAAGAATTAACTTGGGGGCTGGGGAGATGGTTCAGTGGAATAAGCACTTCCCTGGTAAGCACAAGGGCCTGAGTTCAATCCTTGATTCTGGAAAAAAAAAAAAAATTTAACTAATACCTTTAGTTAACTAATTAACACCTTTCTAATAAGCAAAAAATATTTCAATGTAAGTATTTTTATTTAGAAAACAGAGGCTCTTCGTTTGCAGTATCGGTACTTGGACCTGCGGAGCACCCAGATGCAGCACAACCTGCGACTGCGGTCCCAGATGGTCATGAGGATGCGGGAGTATCTTTGCAATCTGCATGGTAAGGGAAGCTTGAATGTCTATGGAGCTTTTGCATTGCTGTTTTGCTCAGTTTTATTATGTCCTTTTCTTCACATCATTGGGCCTGATGGTACCAGAAACCTAAACTTTATTCAATGTTGTAGGGTAGTTTTTGAAGAAACACTAATTTACAATATTTTGTCCTACTGCATATCTTTATAGTTCTTTATTGCATCATAAACAGATCCTTTTGAAGATGAGAGCCAATTTCATTGCTTAGTGCAGTGCTTCCTATCAGCACTGCCTCATTTTTTTATTTATTTATTTTTTCTTTGGTGGAACCAGGGATTGAACTCAGGCCTTTGCGCTTGCCAGGGAAGTGCTTATTCCAGAGTCATCTCCCCGGCCCTTCATTTTACTTATTTCTCTGAGCGGTGCTGTACTGCTGAACCACGTCCCATCCCTTAATTCTTTATTAGGCTTAGCTATCATTTCTTGGATACTCAGAAATAGCCTGAATTAAACTAAACCCTTGATCTGCCCTGCATTTTTTTCTTTCTCTCTTGTGTTCATTTTACTTCACAAGCAAAACATTTTAAACACTGGAAAAGCTCTATCTACCAGAATCCATCAACTTATTTGGAATTATTTTATGTTGAAAGTATGAGGCTTATACACAGAATAGAATTTTAGGGGAAAATTGTATCTCTCTTCTTGGATTTGTAGAAACCAACATAATTAGGCTTGGTAGCTTTTGTGAAAATCCGATAAAGGGAGCCTTTGATTTGTTGAACTGTACTATCAACATCATATTTCAAATTGCAAAATTCTATGTATTAAATTCTCATGTTTCTCTCCAGGATTTGTGGATATAGAAACACCAACATTATTTAAGAGGACCCCAGGGGTATGTATACTACCCAAATCATTTAGCTAATATCCTGTTAGTTATAAAAAAGGACAGATTTGCTTTTATATTCACTTGGTCCACATTTTAAGTTTTATTTTATTTTACTGCCTCAGAGCAGTTATAGTTAATAAACTAGGTTTCCCTAAGAAATGAGAAAATTATTTGGGTCAATACTTTAAGTGAGGGCCAACGAGATAGCTCGGCAGTCTAAAGCACCTGATTAGGCAGGCTCAGAGGACCTCTATCTGATCCCTGGCACCATTATGCCACGCCAGCCCTGCCATCAGGGCTGGCTGAGCCAGCCAAAAAAATACTTTGAATGAGAGCCCTTTTATTCCATGAATTTTCTTCCCCTTGAGGCTTATAAATGCAAATTTCTGGGACTGAGGAGATGGCTCAGCAGAATAAGTGCTTCCCTGGCAAGCACAAGGACCTGAGTTCAATCTCCGGTTCTGCCAAAAAAAAAAAAATGCAAATTGTTAATAAATTATTTATTTAAAACAACATTCTTAGGGCCGGCCAAATAACTCAGTGAATTAAAGCACCTGCTTAGGCAGACACAGGGGCCAGGAGTTTGATCACAGGCCTGCTGTGCAGGCCCCACCCATGGGGCATCCTGAGACAGTGATTGAGACTTTGCACGGTGGCTTGTGCCTGTAATCTCAGTATTGGGAGGCTGTAAATAGGATCACTACATGCCCAGTCTACACAGTGAGACCCTGTAGACCTTGCCCTAAATAAATAAATAAATAAATAAATAAATAAATATAAAACTCTTGTTCATTAATAATTGACATCCCTAATTATGTGCAAATATAAATGTAAATAAATATATGTTATAGATAGATAGATATAGATATAGATATTGGTTGATAGGTAGGTAGGTAGGTAGATAGATAGATAGGAGCAACTCTCCCGCCATAGGCCTGTAACTCCCCAAAATATCTACCTCCTGCGGTTCGCCCACACTGGCACCTTGATGGTGAGCACGTCTCACCTTGTGAGCCAGCCAGTGACAGCTGGGAGCCTCAGCAGCACTTGTCACTAGCTGTAGCTTCCGCATCAGAGCCATTGCCATTTCAAAGGACATTGACACAGCAGCCAGGTTCTCTGGAGTTGAGGCCCCATGGTGTGGTGGGCTGGCTTTGGGGCTGCTATTAAGAGCCTCATCTTCACCTGTGTCAAGAAAGAGCCCTTCTCCAGAGCAATAGTTCCTCTCCTTCACTGCTTCACTGTGCCCCCCACTAAGGGTCTCTTGCCCAGTGGTGGCCTGTTTCATTCTGAGCGCTCTCCACTTTCCGTAGTTTCTCTTGTCTGATCTGCCCTGTATCTTCCTTTTCCTTACTGCCCCACAAAGCCTGGAAAAAGCAGTTGACTAAGATGGTTAAAAGGAAGATAGATACTATATGAGTAAGAGAAAAAGAGACTTTCATTTCTAAACACTGACACTTAATCTATTCAATTTATAGACTTATAAAACTACAACTTAATTTAGAAAAGCAATTAGGAATTAGGAAGAAATGTATGGTATATGTTCAGCTAGTAACTGAATGGGGAATTCATTTCAACAAGCATATGTTTAATAACCTCTATGTAGAAACTAAAGCACACTGGGGCTGGGGAGATGGCTCAATAGAAAAAGCGCTTCCCTGGCAAGCGCAAGGCACTGAGTTCGATCCCCAGTTCTGCAAAAGAAAACATAAAAAATGAAAAGTAAAGCACATGCACCAAGGTACTGAGGATTGAACTCAGTTCCTTCCCACTAAGCTGAATTCCTAACCCTTTTTATTTTGAGACGGTCTCACTAAATCTCTAGATTGCTCTGTTGGGCTTGAACTTGTGATCCACCTGCCTCAGCCTCCCACAGTGCTTGGATTACAGTCAGTGCCACCATCTCCAGTTGTGCAAGCCTTCTAGAGAAGTGTTTATTCCACTGAGCCATCTTCCCAGCCCTTGTGCAAGCCTTCTTAGAGACTGAAAAGTCATCAAGAAGTCACCTCTGTCATTCTGAGAACTTTACTCCTTAGCCTCGCCAATAAGCCGATAATAGCAGCTTCCACCAGGCAGTTGTACCTTTTTGTTGTCATTATTGTTTGGGGGCACTAAAGACTGAACCCAGGACCTTTGCACTGTGCTACATCCTCAGCTTATTTTTCACTTTTTGTTTTGTGATTGAGTCTGGAATCCCAGCACTAGGGAGACAGAAATCAGGAGTATCACTACGAGTCTGGGCTGCATAGTGAGACCCTGCACAAAAGAACAAAACAAAACAAAAAACCCTATCTTGAGATTGATTCTTGCTAAGTCACCAAGTTACACAGGCAGGATTCAAACTTGCCATCCTCCTGCCTCAGCTTACCAGAGTTCTGGGGTTACAGGCATGTGCCACTTGCTCAGTTTTGTTCTTAATAATATCTTAATAATCTCTCTTTTCTCCCTCTCTCTAAAAGGGTGCCAAAGAGTTTTTAGTACCATCCAGGGAACCTGGAAAGTTTTATTCTCTCCCTCAGAGTCCTCAACAGTTTAAGCAGCTTCTGATGATTGGCGGTTTAGACAGGTGAGGGTTGTTGTTTTTTAATGCTATTAATTATCAGAAAAGGAAAAGAAAAGAAGAAAGAAAAACTCACAAAATCTTCAGATCTCTTAAGGAAGTTTAGAAGGGCTGGTGAGATAGCTCAGTGGACTAAGTGCCTGTGTAGGCAAGTACAGGGACCAGGGTTTCATCCCTGGCACCACATGCTGTGCCAGCTGGCCCTGCCCCTGGGCATGCTGAGCTGGTCACTGAGACTGGGCGTGGTGGTACACACCTGTAATCCCACCTCTGGGGAGGCTGAAAACAGTAGAATTGCTACAAGTCTAAGCTGCATAGTGAGACCCTGTACCAAATACATAAAAAAAAGAAAAGAAAGTCTTTTGAACTAAACCTTCAGAGGCAGATCTGTATTTCAGCAAGCAAAGATGAGAGATGGAGTGACACAGCACAGGAAAACTCAAGGGTAGTAATAAAGCAATTAAGTACTTCAGTTTTCCTGAAGGAAAAGAATATCTGGCCAGGCATGGTGGTATACACCTATAATCCTATCAGTAGGGAGGCTGAAGTGGGAGAATCACTGCAAGTTTGAGGCCAGCCTGGGCTATAAGGTGAGTTCAAGGCCAGCCTGACCTGCATAATGATACCCTGTCTCAAAAAGAAAGAAAGGAAGAGAAGAGGATCTGTAGAGGAGTATGGACTGCGTTGCACAGCCATCTAATGTACAAACATCTCAAGGAACCAGAGTATATTTTGAAACTGGCATATAGAGTAGCAACATTTTTTGGGTCAGTTATGTATCTGATTAGATTAAAGCATTGTTTAAAAATAAAGATTTTATGGCTTTGCAGTGTAACTTCAAGTATAATGGGACATTTCTTCCTTTGTGTAACCCATACTTGTTTAACTGATGGCCCTGCAATGTAACTTGAGATATGTAAACTCCCTCAGCAACCTATGATTTCACAGAACCCTCCAATCACAATGCATAAGATCTGCCTTTGTAACCTCCTAGCTTGCTCTCCCTTTAAAAATCCCAGAGCCCTGCCAGGTGGGGCACTGACTGTGGGAGAGATTGGTGTACTAAAATGCCTCCCAGGGCTGGGGAGATAGCTCAGTGGAATAAGCGTTTCCCTGGCAATCTGAGTTCAATTCCTGGTGGGGGGTGCGGAATACCTCCTAACCCTTTAAATAAATAAGGATTTAACCAGAAATGGTGGCACATACCTATAATTGCAGCATTCTAGGAGGCTAATGCAAGAGGATCAAAAGTTCAAGGCCCAGGGCTACATACTGAATTCAAGGCCAGTCTGGAACACAGTGAGACTAGCTCAGAAAATACAAAAACAGCCAGAAGTGGTGGCTCATGCCTGTAATACCAGCGCTGGGAGGCTGAGGCAGGAGGATTGTTGTGAGTTCGAGACCAGCCTGAGCTACAAAGTGAGCTTAAGGCCAGCCTGAACTGCACAGTGAGACCCTGTCTCAAAAAAGACAAAAAAAAAAAAAAAAAAAAGGAAAAAAAAAAAAAAAAAGTAGACTTTGGGGCCGGGGAGATGGCTCAGTGGAATAAGCACTTCCCTTGCAAGCACAAGGACCTGGGTTTGATCCCCAGTACTGCATGCCATGGCCAGCCCTGGAACAAGGTACACTGTGCCAGCCACTGAAACCTAGAGTGATGGTGTATGCCTGTAGTCCCAGTGCTGGGGAGACTGAGTCTGAAAGATCACTATGAAACTGGGCTATGTAGCCAGACCCTGTACCAAAAAATAAAATATTTCCCATGTTTTTTCAGATGTTATTAATAAATTTATTTGATTGCTTGCATTGCTATAAACTTTTGAGGGAAAATGTGTGTGTCTTCCTAGAATCATGACTGACTTAATACTGCCTTTCAATTGTAGATATTTTCAGGTTGCCCGCTGTTATCGTGATGAAGGTTCAAGACCTGATAGGCAGCCTGAGTTTACGCAGGTACTCAGATCTATATATTTGTCTCTTATAAACTTGGGCTTACTGCAGCCAAGAGTTTCAAGACTAGAGCTATAATTTCATGTATTTTCCTGTGCATTACATATCAGATATTTAATTGTACTAACTTGCATTTACTCATTCAACTTAGGTCTGTTTCACCTGTCTTTTATAAGAAGCATGGTCATGCATGCCAGAGATTTCTGCCGTGTTTTTATATCATAAGATAAAGTCATTAAAGCAAGTCTGTTATACATTACGGGCCAGTAACTCTGTACTTGGATGTTCACCTAATCTGTTCACCTAATGTGCTGGCTTACCAAAGCCATTACGACTTGGTTTCTATATGATAACAGTGTGATAAAATAAAAAATCAACTTGGGAATTAGATAGACCAGGGATCAAATGCAGCTTTACTACTTACTAATTGCAGATAGTGAACAAGCTACTGAGTCTCTGAGCCTTAAACCATGGATAGCTGTGGGAATTAAACAAGTATTGATTTATGTAAGCCATTAGTACAGTGCCAGACATAAAACAGTGGTGCAGTATTTACACCCTTTCCATGTACTGTTTGTATACAGAATGCTGTGGTAGCTTGAAATCAGGGAAATAGTTGTATTGTGACTATTTAAGCTTGCTTCGCCTGTTATTTCGGTTTCAGATTGACATAGAGATGTCTTTTGTAGACCAGACTGGAATCCAGAGTTTAACTGAGGGTCTGCTCCAGCATGCCTGGCCTGGGGACAGAGATCCTGTGGTGACTCCTTTCCCATCCATGCCTTTTGATGAAGCACTGGCCACCTATGGAACTGATAAACCCGACACTCGTTTCGGGATGAAGGTGCTGTTTTCACTTTCCCAGGACCCAGTTCCCATTTGGTTCTGCAGACCTTTGTCACCTTTTTGTTACCAAACTATAGCAAGACAGACTGTGTCTGTTGTGTTCTGAGGCCCATTTCCAAGATCAGGACTCTTGCTATAAAGTTATTATTGCAGTACTTATTATTAATTATATGGAAAATTTTTTCAATCTTTATAAGCCCAAATAGGACGTGGACGCGATTGAGTTCTGAGTGGCTGTGAACCACTCATAGCTGACCTGCTTCTGGGTTGGGGTTTTTATATGGCAGAGCAGCACCCTCACTGATTTATTCAAAGGCAGCTCTCAACACATGGTTTTGTTAGAAAAAAACATTAATTTTTAAGTTCGAAAAAGATTATCAGGGCATGGCTATGCACTCCTATAATCCCAGTACTTAGGAGACTGAGGCAGAAGGATTGCCATGAGTTCGAGGCCAACCTGGCCTACAGAGTAAGTTCAGACCAGGCTGAACTACATAGTGAGACTCTGTTTCAAAGAAGAAAAAAAAAAAAAAAAAGGTGACCCTAATAAAGGAACAGATTATTAGGAAATTGAGTTCTGTGCCAGTTTGGTGGCATGCATTTGTAGTTCTAGCTACATAGGAGGCTGTGTCAAAGGCCCAGAACTTCAGGACTGTCTTGAAGGAGGCACCATCTCAAGAGAGACAGAGATAGAGAGAGAATCCTATATGCCCTATGAGTAGTCAGTGCTCAGACCTTGCAATTAAAGAAGAACAGTATACACAAAGTAATGACCATGTACTGTATTATAAATATCCATGTAAACTGGGGGTGGTGGGGCACACCTGCAATCCTAGCACTCAGGAGGCTAAGGCAAGAGGATCACTGCAAGTTCAAGGCTGCCCTGAACTACATGGTGAGACTCTGTTTCAAAGCACCAGACAAGAAAAAAATAAAAATGTTATGAATACCAACCTAACTATTCCTTCTTTCCTCATTTGTAACATGGAATAATAGTATTTCGTTCTTGAGAGTACAAGAGATTGAACTTGGGATCTTCACGCTAAACTACATCCCTAGGCTTTTTTAATTTTCTGTTTTTATACAGACTCTCACCAAGGTTGCCTAGGCTGGGCTGGATCTTTCTGTCCTCCAGCCTTGGCCTTCCATGTGCTGGTATTACATACATGCCTGGGCCACTGTGCCCTCATGATAGTTGCTCTTAAATCAGGCAATTTGGGTTAGATTCTGACTGCCCAGCTGTGTCCTCTGCTTGCCTCTCTCTCTCTCTCTCTCTCTCTCTCTCTCATTTGCTCACTGCATATATATGTAAATTGTATAAAACTCTTGGTTTTGTTGTGGCATTTTCATTCAAGGGCTACCATATTTTGCTTATATTTCTCCTATTATCCTCCCTACTTCTTAGCTGCTTCTTTAATGAAGTAGAAATAGTTAATAATAAAGATTGGGCATAGATAGTATCACACACCTATAATTTTAGGTAACCAGGAGGCTAAGGCAGAAGGATCCCAAGTCCAGCCTGAGCAATGTAGCAAGATCCTGCCTCAAAACCACCTGGATAGGTGGTTTAGTAATAGATCCTGGGTTCAATCCCCACTACTAAAAAAAGGAAAAATGAATATGAAACGAATGTAAAAAGCTTTTCAACCTAAAATTAGCCCTCTGTGGAAACCCCTATAATTTTAACTTAATCAAGATATAGTCCAGGGGCCAGGGAGATGGCTCAGTGGAATAAGCGCTTCCCTGGCAAGCACAAGGGTCTGAGTTCAATCTCCAGTTCTGCCAAAAAAAAAAAAAAAAAAAAAAAAACAAGATATTTTTTCCCCTGTCTTTTTGAGATAGGGTGTCACTGTGCAGTTCAGGCTAGCCTTGAGCTCACTTTGTAGCCCAGGCTGGTCTGGAAATCACAGTGATCCTCCTGCGTCGCCCTCCTTAGTTCTGGGAGCATGGGCATGCACCACCATACCCACGTAAGTCCCTTTAGAATCTTGTTGCCAGGCGTGGTAGTGTACACCCTGTGATCTTGGCGCTCAGGAAGCTAATACAGGATGATTACAGCAAATTCAAGAACATCCTGGACAAGATGTTATCTCAGGGCGTGGGTGGTACACACCTTAATCCTAACAGATGAGAAGCTGAGGCAGGAGGATCATCATGAGTTTAGGCCAGCCTGGGCTATAATAGTTCTAGGCCAATCTCAAACTATATAGAAAAACTTTGTCTCAGAAAACAATAATAGAGGCTGGGCATGGTGACGCGCCTGTAATCTCAGAGCCTGGGAGGCTGAACCACAGGAGGACCACTATGAGTCAGATCTAGCGAGACCCTGTAGACCCTGTACTAAATACAAAAAAAAAAAAAAAGAAAGAAAAGAGAATAAAAAGTAATCTTGTTGATGCAGTGGTTTGAGATAAAAATGACTTCCCATGTAGTTACCCCGGTTTGCTACCCATTTTCCAGATTACAGATATCAGTGATGTGTTCAGAAACACAAGCAGTGAATTTCTCCAGGACTTACTTAGTAAGCCCCAAGGAACCGTCAAGGCCATGTGTGTCCATGAAGGAGCAGTAAGTGAAGCATAGTTCTGTTCTTTTCCTAGATTGTATTTTGTGGAAGTAAGTATGTTCAACACTGGTATGTTTGTACTTGAGAAAAAACAGTCTTCTATATAATTTTTTTTAATGTAGAGTCTTAACAGTGTCCCTGAAATTATAAGAAGAGAATAATAAAATACTATCAAGACACGTTTACATTTAAGATGTGGGGCTTTCTATTAATTTATTGGGGGGGCTTTTTTTTTTTTTTAACTATATATGCTGCCAAAGCAAGCACTTTATTCTCAAACTAGGCGATACTGGCTGGATATGGTGGTGCACACCTGTAATCTCAGTGTTGAGGATACTGAGGCAGGAGGATCACCAGGAGTCAAGGCCAGCCTAAACAACATAGTGAATTTAAAACCACCCTGAATACACAGCTAGACCCTGTCTCAAAAAAAGAGAAGAAAAGAAAAAAAGACTGCTAAGGACAGTTTTGTTGGGGATGTTTTTTGAGAAAAAAAATAGTATTTGCTGTTCATCTCAGCCTGCATTTACCCAAAGGCTGCAAGCCCCCTTATCAGCTCCAGCATAGCTCTTGTGTGTTGGCTTTTGACCACACACAGCTGCTGGTTACCACTCACCACTTTCAAGTATGTCTGCTGTTCTCCAAGTAGACACTGTAATTCCAGCTACATGGGAGGCTGACTCAGGAAAATCAAAAGTTCAGGCCCAGCCAAAAAGGCCGCCTATCTCAAAAAATAAAAAGGGATGGAGATGTAGCTCAGACAAGAGAGAGCTTGGATGCAATTCTCAGTACCACAAAATCAATAGCCAAATGGAATTACAGATATACATGTCATTTGTTCATGTGTGTAGACCTCACATACTTGGTTAGATTCTTTATGAGTACAGTTGTTAAACATAGTGTCTCACTTAGAAAGACTTTTGAGATAATTTGGAAAATGTAGGGATAAAGAATTTTTAGAAACCAAGGGGCTGGGGATACAGCTCAGTGGCATAAGCACCTACCTGGCAAGTGCATGGTCCTGAGTTTGATCCCCAGTACCACAAAAAAAAAAAAAAGAATTAAGAAACCTAAGGGCAGTTGGCTTAGTAGAATAAGTACTTCCCTGGCAAGTGCAAGGGCCTGAGTTTAATCCCTGGTCCTGCAAAAAAGAAAGAAAGGAAAAAAAAGAAAAAAGAAACCTAAAGGCACTGGGAGGATGAGGCAGGAGGGTTGCCGTGAGTTCAAGGCCAGCTTATGCTGAATAAGCAAGGCCAACGTGAACTGCGTGATGAGACCCTGTCTCAAAAAATAAATGAAAGAAACAAAACAAGGCCAAGGGTATAGCTCAGTGTAAAGGTCCTGGGTGATTCAAGGCCAGCCTAGAGTACACAGTGAGTTCAGAGCCCACCAGTCTTCACTACAGTGAGAGACCTTGCCTCAAAGAAAGAAAAACCTGAAATAATCAAATTCTGAATTATTTTGTAGCTCCAAAATTATTTTTTAAAAATTCATTTTGAGTATTTGTCCTTTGTATTACAAAACTTCCCATTGAGATCTGCATAAGGAGGGAATTTAAAGCCTACATCAAGGTTGAAAAGCTTGACATTTGACAATGGAAATTAAATACTTGTTAAATCCTACCATAGTGATAAAAGACATAAAATGCATTGTATCCCAGTTGTTATTATGAACATTTTAAGAAGCTGAGTATCCTAATAATGAGTTTACTTTGATTTTCTTTCATCAGAAGTACTTGAAAAGGAAAGATATTGAGTCCATTAGAAAATTTGCAGCTGACCATTTTAACCAGGTAAGGAGTAAAAGCAGATTTTTTTTCCTTTTGGGAATTATATACTTTTAACTAATTATTATTGCTTGAGCTCTTAATGTTGAAAGTCCTCTTATTTGACATCACTGTTTTGTTTTCTTCTGTTTATTTTTATTTATTTATTTATTTATTTATTTTGTCTTTTTGATACAGGGTCTCACTGTGCAGTTCAGGCTGGCCTTAAGCTCACTTTGTAGCTCAGGCTAGTCTCGAACTCACAACAATCCTCCTGCCTCAGCCTCCCGAGTTCTGGGATTACAGGCCTGCGCCACCATGCCCAGCTTTCTTCTGTTTATTATTAAAGTTAATTTTCAGCTGGGCGTAATGGCACACACCTGTAATCCCAGCACTTGGGAGGCTGAGGCAGGATGAGCGCTGTGAGTTCAGGGTCCGCTTGGGCTACAAAGTAAGCTCAAGGCCAGCCTGAACTGCCTAGCAAGACCCCGTCTCAAAAAGAGAAAAAAAAAAAGTTAATCTTGCCCATTGGTGCAGTATCATTTTAAGACTTCAGATTAGATGAATGCTCTGTTAATAAAATATGAGGGGCCAAAGAAATAGCTCAGTAGAATAAGCGCTTGCCTGGCAAGTACAAGGGCATGAGTTCAATACCAATTCCACAAAAAAAAAAGAATAAATAAAATGTGCAAGTTCAGCGCTAGCCTTTAAAGGTGACCAGGGTATTTAGTCCCAGTAGGAAAGTAAATAGAGCCCCATGTGCCCAGGGTTAGCAATAGCAAAAACACTTTCCGTGATATGCTTAAGGGCCCTAAATGAAGGAGACTTTGTCCTCATAGTATCATTTATAACAGGAATAGAATGAAACCGTATAGGACAGATTAGATGTTACAGTATAATAAAAAAAATCTATAAAAATTCCTTTTAAATTTTTTTGTTTCCTAAAAATGTTAATATAGGAAAAAATGTTCATATTGTGGTGACTTATAAGAAAAGGTTACTGTTATATTCATGTAAAAATTTTATATTTGATAGTGAAAATGGGCTGTTTATTTCTGTCACCACCATATCCCAAGCTTTATACCTCAAGCTCAGAGAATTGTAAAGGGATTTTTCAATGAGAAAGATTATGAAGTGGTTCCCAGAGCACATCAACTCAAATGAGAAAAATAAGGCACTATGAAAAGCTTTTTTTTTTTTTTTTTTGGCAGAACCGGGGATTGAATTCAGACCCTTGCACTTGCTAGAGAAGCACTTATTCTACTGAGCCATCTCCCTGGCACCCCCTGAAAAGTTTTTTATAAACTGAAAGAGCTGCACTTAGGAGGCTGAGGCAGGAGGATCACCACACATTCAAGACCAGGCTGGGCTATGTAGTAAGTTCAGGACCGATCTGCACTACATAAGACTGTCTCAAAAAAAAAGTGTAAGAGCTATCTCTTCCCTTTTTTGTCTGTGGAAATAGTATTTCTTTTATAAAATTATAGTAATAGTAGAACGTATTTTTTTAAGTTTCCTTGATAAAAAGTTAAAATTGGCAACTTTGTGTTTCCTGATTTGTTTGTTTTTTTCCAATACTGGGGATTGAACCCACGACACTCAGCCACTGTACACTGAGCTGCATCTCCAGCCCTTTTTAAACGTTTTTTTCCTCATAGACAAGAGTCTAAGTTGCCCAAGCTGGGCTTGAACTCATGGTCTTCCTGCCTCAGCCAGAAGTAGTTGGGGTAGTAGGGTGCACCATGGCACCAGCTCCCACAGCGCTTCCCTTGGTCTCTTATTCTTGTTTTATTGATAAACCACCTTTTTTGAGTCCTTTGTGAAGATTCAAGTTCTGTTTTTCAATCCTTAGCAAGCTCTTTAGGTTTCTTTTTTATGTTCACCTTTGATCTCTTTTAATTGCTGCAGCTTTTCTTTAGTGTGTGGTGATTGTTAGTTGTCTGTGCATTTTTAAGTCATTTTGAGCTAGCAATGTAGCTCAGGTATAGAATACTTGCCTGGCATGTGTAGAGCTCTGTGCTTAACCCAGCACTGGACACAGAGACAGAGAAACAACAGAGGAGGGAGAGAAGAGGGAAGCAGGCCAGTTGAAATGGGAGACGCGGGGCTTTGTAAATGGTTGGGCTTGTGCAGGGTGAATGGCAGGCTGCCACCTGGTGCCCAGAGACCCAAGCGCACGCCTGAGTCCTGGCTGTGCAGGGCCGGCAGGTCCCTCTGCGTGAGGCTGCCCCCGCTGTTCACTGCCCTTCAGTCACTCTTCGCTGGGCATCTGCAGTCTGCCAGAAATGTGCAGAAGTCACTCATCTACTGATGGCACTCCCAAGCCTTTCTTCTGTTCTTTTTATTCACTATATGGCGAGATTACTTTTTTAATTTCTTTCATGTCATTTTGAAGGGCTTCAGGGAGATAGTAGAAATAATCTCATGTAAATTCTCTCAGAAACAAGGAATGTGTGTATCATGGGAAAATAAATTCACTTCTTTAAAAGTGTGACTAAGTCTTTCTCTTTATCACAGGAAGTCCTGCCAGTATTCCTGAAAGCCAACAGAAACTGGAATTCACCAATTGCCAAGTTCGTAGTGGAGGAGCACACATTGGAATTAACCCGAATGATGGAGGTGCAGGAGGACGATGTGCTCTTACTGGCTGCTGGCGAGCATGCGAAAGCTGTAAGGAAAATAACACTGAATACGTGTGCACAGAGGGGGCTCAATGACGCCTTGCTTCACCGTGCATTTGTGCATATTTTAAATGGACTGTTGATTTCACAAAATAGATTGCTTTGCACAGGTTGTTGTTTAAATGTCTTTCAGGACTTTGTATCAGGCTGTATGAAAACTGTAAATTTAATTGAGGCCTGCGCAGGCCCCAGCTTATCTGTGCTCTAGGGTTGCTCTCGGCCTCATAAAACAAATGGAGCTTTTTCCTTCTGGGAAGACAGAGTAATCATCTTCTCTGAAAAACCTTCCTACAGAGTTGGCTTTGGCATTGTCCAGGCTTAGAAGGGACAGGATGGAGGCCTTGTAAGCGTAAGGGCTTCATGTGAGGTCAGGAGCTATGACTGGGATAGCTCCAGTTTTATGACATAGAAGTGGATTCCTTAACAAGAGTAACAATGTATAACGCCCCTCCAGAATAACAGTGCTAGTAACAGTAATGCTGAGTGACAGTGACACGTCAAATACAAAGTTGTGTGGACTGTGGCACTGTGTGAATGATGCCATCTGGCAAACCTAACACAGTGTGCTGGTCAGTGATGGTGTTTGTGTAGCACGAGCTGAGGCAAATTTGTGCCTGAAAAGCTACTGGGAATCTTTCTCTGTGCAGCTAGGGAATACGTAGGAAGCAATAGTGAATTTTCAGGCCATATACCAAAATCCATCTGCTTAAATAATCTTTATTTATAAGGTTTGTGTGAAAAAGGAAAAAAGGTGGGCACAGTGGCACATGCCTGTGATGTCAGCACTCCGAGACGGGAGGCTGAGACAGGAGGATCACAAATTCAAGCCCAGCCTGGGCAATTTGTCAAAACTATCTCAAGATAAAAAATGTAAGCTGGGTGTGGTGGTATATTCCTGTAACCTCAGTGCTCAAAAGGATGGCCATGAGTTTGAGACCAGCCTGAGCTGCAAAGTGAGCTCAAGGTCATCCTGAACTACATAGCAAGAACCTGTCTCTAAAAAAAGGAAGAAGAAGGCCAGGTGTGGTGGTGCATGCCTGTAATCCCAGCAGTCAGGAGGCTGAGGCAGGAGAATTGTTGTGAGTTCAAGACCAGCCCGAGCTACAAAGTGAGCTTAAGGCCAGCCTGAACTGCATAGTGAGACCCTGTCTCAAAAAGACAAAACATAAATAAATAAAGGAACAAGAAAGAAAAAATATGAAGAGTTAGGAATGTAACTTATTGCAGAGGCTTCAATTCCCTTAGTATGACTAAGAAAAAATGGTAAGTATAATAAATTAATATTAATGCATATTAAAGCGGGGAAGACAAAATCTTAGCATGCCGGATTGAAAATTCCTTCCCATACTTGACACCATCCTCCAGAATTTTCATTACTGACTTTCTCATCTTTCCTCACAATTTGACACCTTACATGTTTACCAGTAATAGTAGCTACTATATTTTTGTTGGACTTGAAAGCTATATGAAGGGAATAATTCAGTAGGGATATTTTTATTTATTTAGTTTGTTGGTTTTTTGAGACTGGGTCATGCTGTGTAGTTCAGGCTGGCCTTGAACTCAGAGATCCTGCTGCTTCAGCTGGGGCTGGGGAGATGGCCCAGTGGACTAAGCACAGCCCCAGCAAACGCAAGGGCCTGAGTTCAATCCCTAGTTCCATAAAAAAAAAAAAAAAAA
>PVKA01016107.1:0-48645 GCA_004027165.1 Ctenomys sociabilis | reverse complement strand
TTCTCACCTTTTCACTAGCTGCTCCGGCATCTTCAAGATCTGAAACTCTGTCTTCGCTTTCACTCAGACGGTTTTGTAGACTCGTGATTGCTATTTTTAGTTCTTCTGTATCTCTTTGACTGTGTTTCATGTGTTCTATTTCTTTTCTGTATTGCTCATTCAAGGAATCCATCATATTTCTGATCTCCTCAATTTTTTTTATCCATGTCTTCTTTAGAGGTAGTTATTAATTCTTTTTCTGCTGTGTTTCTTCCAAGTTGGATTTCCTCTGTAGATTTCTGGAGTTTTTTCGGTATTTCAGATCCTATGACTTCAAAAAGTTCTTTTTTGATTTCAGAACTCATTTTGATCTTTCTGTTGTTGTTTCTTTGCTTCAGATGCTCTTAATTCATATATATCAGTTCGAATAGTGCTCTTTGCACTTGTTCTGGATGAGCATCGTTTTTCCACCCAATGTTTCTGGAATTCATTCTTTATTTCAGATGCTATGTATTCAAATATTTCTTTTTTCATTTGGGGAATTACTTCTCGTTTTATTTCCTCTATAGCTTTCTGCTGTTGTTCCTTTGCTGCTGTATCTGTTAGTTCATTCGTTGCAGCTGAGCTACTGTCCTCTGCCCTTTCTGATGGACTCGAGGTCTGGGATTGCATTTTTCCCCTTCTCTTTGTCATTTTGTATAGCACTCACCTTTTACCTTTGGTGTAGAGCTTTGGTGCAGCTATAACCTTAACTTGTTATGAGATTCGGGTACCAGTGTATTAAGTTTGAGATTTTCCAGTTATGCCTATCCTGGGTCTAGCTGTTGTGTTCAGTTCCTTTTTTTGCTGCAGCTCCTTTGGTTCCCCTCTGTTGGTTCCCAGGGTCAGCCCTCCTGTGTCAGGCAGGTCGTTCCCCAGGTGGGTGGGCCTGGGCTTTGGTGGGTCTTCTGGGCTCACAAAAGGATAGTGGATAATCTTATTCACTGAGTAGGCTGTACTGGGTCGGCCAGCCTGTGCTGGTCTGGGTCTACAGGCCGTAACCGAGAAGGCTGGGAAAGTCCCTCTGGTGCAGTGAGCCTGGAGCCCTCACTCACAGGCCAGGCTGTGCTGGGTTTTGGTCTGTAGCGTGGGACCGTGGATTGCTGAGAAATGTCCCTCCAGTGTGGCAAGCTTGGAGTTCTCACTCCAGGCCGACCAGCACTGGGTCTGTGGCTGTGGTGTGGGACCGGTAATCACCTGGAAATGTTTCTCTGGTACAGTGTGCCTGGAGCTGTCACTGGGCCACGGGGGGTGGGGGACAGGTAATCCCTGGGAAATGTCTCTCGGGCATGGCGGGCCTGGAGTTCTACACTCACTGACCTTTGATGTCCTGAGAGTCCGGATATTTCCCACTCGATCAGTGGGCTTTAGGTCAGGGGATCCCGGGAGGTGTTGGTGAGTGGGTCCTGAGGTTTCAGTCCAGTCACTGGCTTGAAGGGGTTGGGGACAGGGATCCGCGTAGCGCGCGTGGGAAGCAGCCAAAGGCTCTCCTTCAGACTCACCACACTCTCACTGATCTGGAAGCCTTGTGAGTCCTGTAAATTTGCTCTCGCTGGGAGAGCTTGGCGCGGGATCCAGGAAGCCGCTGGAGTCAGCCACTGTCTCAGGCCAGTCTCTGGCTGGGCATCGTGGGTGGGATCGAGTAGACTGCTGGGATTGGTCTTGCTTTCTCGGGAGGTCTCTGGGGCTGGGTGGGTGAGGGCGGTATGGAGGAGTATGGCGGAGTCGGCCGCGCTGTCTCTGGCCGGTCTCTACTTTCTCTTATTTTTAATTATAATAATTGTAACTGAGTATGTGGCATATCTGCACTCATGTGTGAGAGTTTCTCTGTGAAAGATTTTCAGAAGCAGAAATTTGTCCACCAGTTTTGGGTATTTTCAGTCTTAGCCAAGAACTGATACCTGCCCACTCATTGTGTACTGCAAAGAATGCTAACAAGAAATGTTCCCATTTGCTCCACATCATGGCCAATATTTGGAAAAATGAAATTGAGTCTCATTGTGGGCTTTTCTTTATGATTATTCTTCATTTAACTGGTAACACTGTCTTTTCTATTTCAAATGTTTGTTGGACATCACAATTAATTTTTCAGAGACTTGGAGGGTCTTTTTGGACATTTTCTCTCTTCATTGTTTTTCCTTTGTGATGTGTAAATGATTTACCTATTTTGGAAATTAATCTTTTTTTTTGATGCATTGGGTACAGGGTCTCACTATGCAGCTGAGTCTCAGGGGTCCTCCTGTTTTCAGCCTCCCAGAGCTGGGATTTCAGTCATGTGCCACCATGCCTGGATTTGGTCATCAGCTCAGCACACATGGAGATGGGTTTGGCGTGGCATGCAGTATAGGGTATTGAACCCCGTACCTGAGCTTGCCTAAGCAGGAACTTAGTCCACTGAACTCTCTCACCAGCCCTGGAAATTCATCTTTTATCTGTTGTATTTGTTAAATTAATTCTCTTGGCCTCTTGACTTTTGTGTATAGTGTTTTTATTGACTAGATGTTTAGAACTGAGATAGTAATTTGTTATATTTCTTTAAGAACTAATTCTTTTTTGTCTGTCTTTTTTTTAATTGAAAAGGATTTTTTGTTTTTGTTTTTGGCTGTCTCAGGCTACATTAAGGGCTGGTCTGCTAAGGCAAGGGGAGGTGGGGATTGAACCATGGTATCCCGCACCTGACTGCATTTGTATGAGCAGGCTCTTAAACAACTGAGCTAACCAGCAGGCCCCCTTTGTCTGTCATATTAAACTGACTCAAATGCTACAATGGTTTTCTATTATTTTTACATGTTTTAAGTGTTGCTTTAATCCAGCTAAAGTTTTCTTTTGTAGAAGGATGGGTCTAATGATTTGAGGTGGAGATTTAATTTTACTGCTTTACACATGGCTAATGAATTGCACAAACCATTACTTGAGCAGTACTTTCTTGTTCATTGATTTCTAATTTCAATTCATTTTTAAAGTTGCTCATGTCTTTGTTATTTTTCTTTTGGCTGAGACACAATATCTAATACCCACAACTTACAAGAGGAAAATTTTATTTTGGCTTACAATTTGTAGAACTTTCAGTACAAAGTGGGCAAGGCAGGAGTACATAAAAGACAGGAAGTAGAAAAAGTATAGAATCAAGGAGGGAGTGAGGGAGATGGAAACCCACTCCATCAGGCTTCGTGTCCCAAATGTCACAAGTAGACTAATTCATTAATGAGTATCACAGCCCCATGCTCCAGCTCCATTCCCCAAGTCACTTCTGTGAGCACAGGAGGCTTTGGGGAGACATCTAGATAGAAACAGTAACATTGTGTATGGGCAATTTTTTTTCTGGAATCTTCTTTCTCCTTTGTTGACCTCAATGGCAGATTGGTTGCAAAAATGGCTGCCATTTGGTACAGCGGGGCCTGTGGGACAAGGAAGTAACGGCTGATGCATCATCTAATACAATGTGTCACATAATTTTGCTCATACATGCCTAATTGTGGTAAATTTGATTAATAATGGATTTCAAATAATGAATCATGCTTCTAGGTTTTTGTCCCCTTCTACTGTAGGTGTGTGTGTGTGTGTGTGTGTGTGTGTGTAGTTAAATACTTTGCTGGAATCAATTGGCTAAAATTACAATGTTTGTATCTCAATTAAGTGATATTGCCAACCATTTTCTCTTCTACTTTTACTGTCATCTATTTGATACCATTTGCAGTAGCTCCATGGCTTGGGTCTGGCGGGTCTGAGGAGGCCACCCTGGCTCCCGATCTCAGGGTAGAGTGAAGGCATCCTTCCTTGGTGTGAGGGCCTTAGAAGTGCTCAGACACACTACAAGAAGTGTGCTGAGCTGATGACCAAATTTGGCTAATCTCAAATTGCCCTGGTGAAAGCCCAGGTGCAAAGGAAAGGGATCACATAAGTGGATTTAAGGGGTACCGCGGCTTAGAGGTACATGTTTAAAATAAGAGCTGCTACAGTTAAAACAGATCCACAGGCATAGTTTTCAGATGCCCTTCAGGGGTGTGATTGATTATGGAGTGAATGAACATGTGAGCTCAGAGCCCTCCTTCCTCACCGGGAAGCTACAGTTTTTCACAGTCCTATAAAGGATGCACTTCCCCAATGACAGAGTTCTTTTGTTTTTATCTATCATCAAAAAGTAGTGAGAGTAGTATTATGATAATAATTTTGGTAACTTTGATGAAATTCATATTTTCAAAATAAATCAATTCAATAAGAAGTAGAACCCGAATTTATCATCCAGTAATTTAAGTTAGTGGTTAACAATCTCCCTTAAGCCCCTAAATAAAATAGAAATATCAAAAAATATTTCATAACAAATCATAGCAAACATTCTAGAAATGGATAGAGCTGACTTTTGCCATTAGAAAGTGTCCAGAAGGGCTAGTCAAATAGCTCAGCAGATTAAAGTGCCTGCAAGTGGGCGCAGGGAATAGGGGTTTGATTCCCATGCCTGTCATGCTGACCCTGGCCCTGGGGCATACTGAGACGGGCAATTGAGACTGGGCGTGGTGGTGTGTGCCTGTAATCCCAGCTCTTGGGAGGCTGTAAACAGACGGATCACTATGAGTCCGATCTAGTAGTGAGACCCTGAACTATTATTGAGACCCTTCCCTAAAAAAAAAAAGAAGAAAAAGAAAGAAAGAAAGAAAGAAAGAAAGAAAGAAAGAAAGAAAGAAAGAAAGAAAGAAAGAAAGAGATGTAGAAAGAGAGGCTTGTGGATGTCTTTTTACCCTTTACCAACAACTTGACCTCTTTCTAGTCCATTTCTAGAATGTTTGCTATGATTTGTTGTTAAATTTTGTTTGGATATTTCTATTTTATTTAGGGGCTTAAGGGAGATTGTTAACCACTAACTTAAATTACTGGATGATAAATTCGGGTTCTATTTCTTATTGAATTAATTTATTTTGAAAATATGAATTTCATCAAAGTTACCAAAATTATTATCATAATACTACTCTCACTACTTTTTGATGATAGATAAAATTTCTCCTTTAGCTACAATTATGTTTCTTTTGTCATTTTTAATATTATTTGTCTCTTTGTTAACCAATCTTACTAATTATCAATGCTTTCAATGAACTCCCTTTCTGAAGTAAAATGTGTTACCATAACCTTTCTACTTAACTACAATTTATCTTTACCTTTTTATGCTTCTTTAAACTCTTTGTTTTTTTCTAACTATTGAATTAAATATGTACTTTGTAATGGTTTAATTTTTTCCAATGCATACATTTAAGGCAATATATTTTATTCTAATTATCCTTTAAATTGTAGTTTTCAATTTTAATGGGTAATCTTTTTATCATCGTTTACATTTAATTTCCCATTATGATTTCTGCTTTAACTCATGAATTATTAATTGTGCTTTTTCAATTTCTAAACATATGTTTTGTATGTTTCATTGAACAGTTTCACTCAAATTAGACAGTGTCAGTTTATTCTCTGTTCTGGCAATAAAGAAAAAGATTTATCCCTTCAAATTATGGTGGGGGTAATATATGCATCCAGTTTATTTTACAGAAATGAATTACTTTATTTCAGAGAAAAAGAGCACAATTTCATAGAATGATGTTTACCTACTGCTGAGTTTAACCTTACTTTTATGGGCAGATTATCACTCAGCCAACATTTACTTACCTATGCAAAGCGCACTGTTTGTGTTGAGGATGACCTTCATCTGGACAGAAGCCACACAGGTGAGAGAGTTTTTCAGTGGCAGGCTTGGAGCAGGTGTTTAGTGTGGGTACTGAAGGGTCACATGAACCAGAGATGGATGGGAAGAAAGGAGGCACTGAAAAGCCTTAGGAGGGGCTGGCTGGATTGTGCCTTGGGGAGAAAGAGGAATCAGGGAGTGGAGAATGCTTTCTCACTAAGAGGAACAGCTTGGGAAGATGTGTGGACAGAGTAGGTGGATTTTGTCAGTGACATAAGACTGGCTGGAGCTCTGAGTCACTTTTCAGCAGCCTCTAGAAATCAAGCCGAACAATAAGGGTCTTATTAGTGTAGACAATCACAGGGGCAGTGTGTGTGATGCTTTTTGCATCCATCTTTAGCCTTGCTGTTTCTGTGGGTTGAGATGGGCATTCATACCTCAGTTGGTCAACCAGAGTAGACAGCTTCAGGTCCACTAACAATGGTTCAGCTACCTCACCTCTGTTCAGGGGACAGAAAAAAGATGGATCACAGGGATAGAGCTCTTATCTCCTATAGGTGCTGTGCTGAGTGCTTTATAAGTGCTCCCTCACTTAGGGAGAGCTAGTGGTAGAGAGGCCTTGCTGTTAGGCCTGAAGCTGCAGACAAGGATATTGGACAGTGTTGAGTATTTGCCGAAGTCCACTGGATGGACTGAATTGTCCTCTGATTTGAGGGTGTGCCTCTCAAATTTGTAGGTTACAATTCTAATCCCTAGTGGGGTAGTATTTGGAGCTGGGGCTTTAAGGAGGTAAACAAGCTTAGACAGGGTCATGAGGCTAGGACTCTGGTGATGGAATTAATGCTCAGATAAGTAGAGACAACAGAAAGCTCTTCTCTCTCTCACTCTCCCTCTCTCTCACTGTCTCTTTATTCTTCCTTTATGAAGTTAGGATACAGTGAGAAGACAACCACTTAAAAGTTAGAAAGAAAGGCATCGCAGAGTAAGGGAATTACTTGACAACTTGATCTTAGATTTACTGGACTCTAGAATTGTGACAAAACAAAATTCCTGTAGTTTAAATCATCCAGTCTGTGGTAGTTTTCTGTGGAAGCCAAGACTAACACCTATTGCAACTAGAATTTAACCAAGATAAGATTCCATTGTTTAGGTCGCAACACAATAGCTTGTATCTTGCTCTGTCTGAAAAATAAGAGCCCTGGTTTGTCCTGTGGACCTCCAGAAGGTAATGATGCTAATTCACAACCAATCATCAATATATATATTTGCTCATAAAAGATAAGGCCACAGTCTACTAAAAAGTGATGTCAGGCTGCAGAGAAAGCTCGGTGGTCTTAGCACCTACCTGGTAAGTACAAGGATCTGGTTTCAAGTTTCTGTACAACATGCCATGCCAGCTGTGAAACATGGGTATGTTGTTCAGGCCACCAAAACTGGGTGTAGTGGTACATGCCTGTAATTGCAGCAGTGGGGAGGCTGAAACAGGAGCATTATAAATAAATAAATAAAAGATTAAAAAGTCATGTCAACAAGCATGACTTTTTAGTCAGTTGTTTGTGGATATATATATATGGCTTTCTCCCCCTAATAATACCATGAGAAATAGGGGAATCAGTGCTGACTTAGGCAGGGCTAAGAGAAGCTTGTGGCATCCTCAAAGCCCCATGTATTTCTCTCCTGAGCTATGTTTACCAGAACACAGTCATTTCATCATCATGCATGGTACCAAGATGACAAAACAGAAGGACTTAGGGGTAGAAATCTATGTTTATCACAAAATAGAGATGGGTATTTTCTAGACGGCAGTCCCAAACATGGGCAATTTGTCTTTACACATCCCATTGGCCTGAGCTGATTCACAGAGGCAGCCCACAGGACATTGCTCTTTCCCTGAGAGCAGTGCGTGCTGCTGGGTGGGGGGGGGGGAGGAAGTGGAGGGATGTTGTGGGCTCAGCAGCGGGTGGTGTCTGTCATAGGTGCTCCAATTAAAAACATCCTATTTCTGTTGGCTGTTCTGTGCTTATTATCTGCCGGCTTATAGACATGCATGATTAATTTGCAAAGATGTACTTATTACTAAGGAATGGAATTTGTTTGGTAGAAATGTTTTCAAAGCTGAATCATTCATTATTCAGTTTACGTAAGAAAAAGTTACGGAGAACTTACTTCATGCCACATGAAGGCAGAGAGACACAAATTTTTTATATAGACAATGATAATGATGATGATGATGATGATCTCTTAGTGGTAGAAGTTATACCAACCTCTGACTATTACTATACTTCTTCACCTCTAAGGGTTACAGGTCAATAAACAGCCCAAGTGTTTACTGAGAACTGTGCTCTCCCCATTTTATCTCAGACAAGGACTGAGCTGAAAAGACTAAAATATTGGTCAGTAGATTCAGATTTGTCCCTGGGGACATGAGGAGCCAAAGCAGACAAACATCATGAGATTAAAGTCCTGAGAAATAGCAAATGTAAAGATCAATAGGAATAAAGATAATGTAGAGGAAGGGTCATGAACAGACACTAGGTCTTCAGAGACCAAAAGTAAGTGGTTGTGTGTAACCATTTTGGACTGGTGTCTAATATTTGGATATCGTGCTAATTAAAGATACAGAATTGGATTAATTAGTAGCAGCTCCTCAGATGATGACATATGATCATATCAAGAAGGGAGCTGTTGATAAGAAATGCTTGCCAAAGCACTAGAGAGACGGAACACATCCTATATCCCGTGTGTCTCCCACCTCACAAGGAAGCACAGGCTTAGCAATACTTGAAGTTGGAATGGATGGACCTAAAGTGTCAAGTTTATTTTTTGTGCTGGATGAAAGATTCTTCTATGAAGTCTCTGGAAGGTCCTTATCAGGCTACCTCTGAAAACAGTCCTGGGTAGAGATCTTCCTCATTTTCTTATAGTGCTGTCAATCCAATTAGATTTATCTGCCCAGAAGTTTTTCTTAGACTGAATCAAATCTGCTCTTTTGTTCTCACACCTGTGTTGGTCATAGTTCTGCCTCTTAAGCTGCTAGGAATGAGTGTTCTCTTCCTGTCTCATTGAACAGTTGTGGTCTTCTGATTGTCCTTTTCCACTGCATCCCCAGCCCTTTGGCCAATGTAAGACCCTCACTGCGCAGTTCAATCCTATCTTCGGCTGAATCTTGCAGATAGCACCTGGAAAGGTGGCCAGCTAACCAATTCCTGCATAAGAACCTATGAAATTTGAAGAATAGGCTCCTATCTTTAGCAGCTCAGCTCACTGATAAGCTGCTCTGATTTTCAGCAAGTCCTTTCTTCCATGGAGTTTCTAGTTCTCTATCCTCTTGTGTTCTTGCTTTCACATTTGGGGACATGCACAAGATCTTGATAACATTCATTTGTGTCAAAGAAGTGGGTGTGGCTTGAGGAGATAGATAGCAAACAATGTTTCCCAGCACCTCTTTCCAGGTGAACTTGCAGCCCATTGGAGGTAAGGCAGATGCCGTAGGTCCCACCCCACCTCCTTCTCACCACCACCCATGGCTGCCATTTTCTCCTGATGAAAAACTAGTTCTCTTATTTTTGACCCCAAGCACATTTTTTTTTTTTTTTGGCTCTTTCTATAGTCAATCCTAGCTTCATGGGCAAGGGGTAGCAAGATGGGATGTTATCAAGTAAAATTAGGCAGTAAAAACTAGTTGATACAGTTTTTGGAAAACATAAGCCCTCATATGAAGCTCAGCATACAGTAGCTCTTCTCCACAGAACTATCAATCAACAATGTCTTCACTGAAAAAGAACATGGTGCTTTTGGTGGATGTTCAACTTGTTGGAGCTTTTAAATTAATACAAATATTTTATTTATTTCCTTTTCTATTACCACCTTTGAAATTCTGAGAGACGAATGCACTTTTCCTGTGTTTTATTCTGATTTTCTCCTATAATGAAATACATTTTAATTTAATCTCAGCTTTCCTAGTCTCTTGCATTCTTAATAGCTCACAGACATTTTTGTCACTGTCCTCCATAGCAAGGCCCCAAATTAGTATGCACTTATGGAGTAGATACAGTTATAAATATAGCTATGGGAGCTGACTTTAATTTATAAATTAGTCTTATTTCTTCAGCTGATGACAAGGGAGCACGACTTTTGAGTATACCAATATGCTTAACTCTTGAAGGCAATTTGCACATTAAAAATAAGTTGCTAGCCTCTGTGGGTTTCTGCACATCCACACATTTTCGATTATGGGCAGCAATATGTGTGTGTAGGGCTTCCGAGAAGCAGACAGGAGACAGAGAAGATGCAAATTTCTTAACAAGGCCAGAGTCAGGGGAGCTCAGGAAATCCGTACTTATTACACTGGTGAAATTATTAGCAATACTTTGATTTTGGAAAGGAGGAGGAGGAAACTTACATTTATGGAAAGCACCATGATAACCTCATTTGCCTTTGAGGTGCAAGTTAGTAGGGCTGTGTATCATTCACTGTTTCTCTTTTGGTGACCTATGTACACAGGAAAGTAAACATGGTCCTGTGGTTGCAGACGGAATGACCCCTATCATGAGAGGATGGCAGGGGAAAGAATACCAAGGAAAGGATATGCCTGTATCCCAGAAAGCGCAGAAATCTAAAGCAGCAGTCAAGTGAGGCTGGTGCTCCCCGAGCTCCTCACCACAATCTGGGATTGCCAGAAGTTATTTGGGCAAGCCACATGCAGCTGGTTGAATTCCGGCGCAGGCTGGGCCTTTGTTCCAAGGCTTAAGGTGTGGGGCGTGATGCAAGCAGATGGCAGAGAAAGGAGGAGGAGGGCTCAAGCAAGAAAGAGAGGCAAGAGAGCAGGCAAAGACAGCTGCGTTAGGAAAGAAATGCTGGAAGAAGTGGAAGGTACGGGTGTGGATGTGTTGGAGGTATTCCTGTTCTTTGTAACCTTGGATAACTTTCTTAAGTAATACTTAAAAAAAAAAATCTGCCTTTGTCGGCTAGTTTTCTGAAGTAGTTTGTGATGTGGAAGAAGAAGAAAATGTTTGGGCTGTGGGTATGTGGGTGTTGCCTTATTTTTCTGTTGAGAGCAGATTGAGTTATCCAGGCAGGATTTGGGAAATTCAGGTTATAGCAATTGAGATAGTTCAGAGGTCTTTAAAATGACACAGGATGAAGATGGGTAATTAGAGGCTATAAACATGATTCCCTTATCCTACTTGAGGACTCACCCTAAAATCTTTCTTGGTTGAGAATCCCAGATTGACAGACTGAAGTTCCTGATAGGGCAGCATAGGAGTTACTGATAGGGAGATGACTTATAAAGCCCTTTCTCACACATGTCTTTGAAAGTGGGAGACTGTGGAGAGTTTAATACCATTATTTCTCAAAATAAATAATACTCAAAGAAGGAAGAAGTAGGCAATGGACACAAATCTGTAGCCGAGTGCTCTGCCCTCTGAGTTATTTCCCCTTGTAAATATATACAAGATCAAAGAAAGGAAAACACATCTAGGAAAGAGTTCTCAGTAATTATTCAAAGGAAAGAATGAAATCAAGAAATTGTTTTTTTAAAAAATGGTGATGAGGTTATTGAAATGAAGTTTTGTGCTCTTAAAAAAAAGAAAAGAGGCAAGTCACTAAATCAGGAGAACATAAAGGATGTATAGAGTATCTATGTGATTCTGAAGGATCTTTACTCCCTAAAATCTCAGAGATGTGTGGAGATCTTTTATAAAATTCAAATTTAAAAATCACAGCTCGTGATGCAATTAGAAACCACCTTTGTTATGCTCTCCCATCACCTCTTTATAATCTGCACAGAGCCATCGTAGCTTGCCCTTGAAGGAAAGCAAAGCAAGCCCAAGGATTTTCTGGTTACTTTCAGTTAGTTGCATGTTCCATAGCAATTTCAAAACTCAACCATTGTATTGGCTCACTAAGTGCCATCTCAAGGGCATTGGCCACAAATGAAAACATGATTTGGTGGCAAGTCTTCCTCTTTCCCATAGATCAGTGATTTTGTGTGGATGCTGAGGGAGGATAAGGTGGGGAGGGGTTCTTTGGGCAAGGCTTCTCTATTTCTCAGATGTGGGCACTAAGAATTAACTGCCTGAACATCAGCTTCTCATCCCTCTAGAGTGGGAATGGGGAGGAGGGCTAAGAGAATAAAGTCCTCTGTGGTTAGCACCACCAGCAGCTGCCCTCGCCTCCTGGAAGTTGGCAGGAACACGGGTATCCTTGCACACTTTAGAAACTCTACTAGAGATATACTTCCCTGAAGTCCCTCCAGCCCATGTGGAAATAAGTCTTATTTGTGTAGATGCTTCATCTTCTTCCTCAGACCCTAGCAATCCAGGTTCTTTTTTTTTTTTTTTTTTTTTTTTTCTGTTAGCGGGGACTGAATCCAGGGCTTTCATATTGAGCTACATCTGCAACCCTTTGTTTTTAATCTTTAATTTTGAGACAAGGTTTTTCTAAGTTGTCGAGACTGTACTTGAACTTGTGATTGTCATACCTCAGCCACCCAGAGTGCTAGCATACTAGGCATGAGGTAATATACCCAACTAAATTCAGGTTCTTGGTGATAAGATTCCACTGCTACTCAACCTATTATTAACAGGAGTGTTCCCACTCTTGCCCTTCTCAACCCAGAGTCCCACACTGGCTCATGTGAAACATTTATATCTACTGTTCTGAGAAGCACTGGGTCTCCCAGCATCAGAATTTCTTAAGTTCTACACAAGATCGTCATTCCTGCATTCTTCCCTCTGTACACTTCTGAGTGCAGGGGACACTTCCAAAGCTTTGTGTCATGCTACTGAAGCCTTTCACTAAAATCGAGGTAATATCCCAAATATAATGCATTTCAGAAGTGTTCCTAGCAATTTTCTTTTGTTTTACATCCCTCTAACTCCACTCACAGCTCCAGTGAGGAAGAGGGTGCCTGGACAGGCTCTCTGACATTTCTGTGTGAATCCCACACTCAGGGATCTGGATTGGAATTTCTCAGCTGTTGCTTCCTGGCACTTATCAGAGGTTTTGGTTTCAACATCCTGCTATAAATTTGTCTCAAGATAATTTGTGTGCCAAAAGGAACTTATTTTTCTCTCTTCAGTCTCCCATCGAAATGTTCTGTGCCTTTATCGTTTTGTGACTCAGGAGCTGAGACACCCTCTGAAAGTCACAAGATGGAATGAGTCACACCTGTTTTTACTTTTTCTATCTATGCTGAGATACTGGGTATCTATATTAAAGGCCACCTCAGTATTCTAGGGTTCCAGGTAAAGGGGAATATGAAAGTGGAGAGGATTGTGCATGCTAAAAATTATATGATTTTTCTTATTAATGTTACTCAGTCAGGGAAAGTGAAAGCCAGCTCCAAGTAAAAGTACCTGAACTATTATTCCACAATAGAGCATCATGCATTGAACATCTGCTATGTCAAAAGGCAAATCATCATTTGCTTCATTACAGTGTCTCATTTAATATGAATATAATTACAGAACAATATTTTATATAATAACCATGGCCATATTCTTGGAATACCTTATGAAGTATGTGTATAAAGCTTTTCTTATTAATATCTCAATAAAATGACAACTTTCTCCCTTTCAGAAAATAATCATGGTCAATGTTATGGTGTAGACCTAAATTGGAGACAAAAGACTTGTGTTCAGAAGTGGGGTTTATGGAAGTGCGTGGCTCACAGCTGCACTCTCATCAGTGGGTTATCTACCAGTGAATTCATGCTGAGCGCTGTGTGGAGGTGGAGCCTGATCAAACCCTGGGTACATGACTTTCGAGTATACACATCTGTTCTGGCTGTTCTCTCTCTGTTTCCTGCCTACCGTGACATGAGCAGCTGTTCTCTGCAAGGCCCTTCCCCTGTGCTGTCTGCTCAGAGTACTTTGGTTCTGGCTGGCAGTGGACCTAACCCACTGAAAATCTGAGGCAAAATAAACCTCTTTAAATCCTGAGTGTTGGATTGTGAAAATAACTGATGTACTCATTCCCGACCCTGCATCACTTTTCAGTTTGATTAGACATCACTTCCTCTGGAAAACTTTTCTTGACCACATGTGCCTGCTTTATGCCTTCAGGTCCAATGGTACTTGATACCTGTCACACTGAATTGCATTTATCTGTTGAATTCTCTGTTTGACTGTTAGTTGTTTGAAATGAAAACAGGGCAATGAATACCTGTGTTATCACCTATTCCAAATGGTGTGTGTAAAGCCAGTAGTAGTAGGAACGCAGCAAATACTACACCTTATGTATTATGATCCATTAAGCTTATACATTAGCAACAAAATGACCAAATCTAGATGGCTGAACACAGCAGAAGAATCTTTATGCAAAAGCCCAGAGACTCTTCAGGGTATCTTTCTCACATCACTCAGTAGTCAGGCTATGTGGATCTGAATGGTTTCATTTCAATGAATATTGTTGGTGTGAAGAAATAAACACTGTAGAGACAAAGGCCAGTCTCCTATCCTCCAAACTTGGAGTGTAGAAGTTGGTTCTCCCATGGCCTTTAGTCAGCACTGGCCCCATAGACTTGCATCACTGGAAGTTGCATGGCAATTGTGGAAGATGGAGGAGAAGCTTAGGAGAAGTTTGGTGAATGATAAAGTTTTGGATAGTTCCCCATTATCTCATGTGCTTAGAGACAGGAACTTTGGAAGCTGATTGGATTATGGGGGTTTATGGCTGTCTTGGGGTTAGGAGATGGGGCCTGGCTGGAAGATGTGTGTACCTGGGGCCTGGCCTGACGCCTGCATCCCTCTCCCCAGCTCCTCACTTGATTCTGCTCCCTCCCCACCAGGAAGTAACTCTGTACTATGCTGTCTTGCTCTGGAGCCAGCTACCATGGATTGAAACATGAGGCAAAACAGCCTTTCCTCATTTCAACTGTGAGTTCTGTGTGTTGTGTTCCAGCACTTTTCCAGGAAAAAGTAAGACAGCAAGCATCAGTGGAGCTGCCCTCCCCATAAGCCCTGTCTCTTCCCTTTATGCTGTGCTGAATGTTCAGCTGACGAGCTGACAGCATTTTGGAGCAAATAGAAGACGTGATGCAGGTGGCAGGCATTGGAACTCTCGGTGCTAGCATGGGGGGCTCAGCTGTCTTTCTAAACAAAATCAAGTTGCATTTATTAGGTGTCTACTTGCTGCCTTCACTACATTATTTGTGTTCTTTGTACAGATCGTCCTAGCAAAGGTTACAGCAGCCATATGCAAGGCTGGGATTTGAGCAAGGATCTTCAAAATCTGCAATACAAGTGTTTGAGGCAAGGGTTCAAGATTCAAGTTTGAGTGGGGCATGCTAGATGCTATAATTCCAGTACTCAGAGGCTAAGGCAAGAGGACTACCACAAAGGCATGGCCAGCCTAGACAGCATAATGAGTCCAAGGCTAGCCTGAACTATTTAGTAAGATGTTGTCTTAAAAACAAATAAACAAACAAAAAAGAATTTTTTTGCAGGGGAGTTCCAGGGATTGAACTCAGGACCTTGTGCTTGCCAAGCAGTTATTCCACTGAGCCATCAACAACTTCTTGCCAGTTGTGCTGATAGCTCACTATTATTATGGTCTATTGGACTACATTGAGTTACTTTGCTGAATTCAAGTACCTACAATCTTTGGACTGAGATCAAGTATGAAAAAGTCCTTTGAAGACTTCTCCAAATACAACGTCTCAAACTGCAATGGAACATTCATTTCTGACAAAATGAAACAAATAAGGGGGTTATGCTGAGAGCCACCCTAGGAAATTGATCAAATGTGTATAGGTGGAACTAGGCCTTATTGCCTAAAGCAAACATGCTACTTCAGTCTTGAGATAAACATCGTGTCTGGTTAAAGTAAGCTACTAGTCACTAGGCAATCTTGTGTCATGTGTTACTAAATTTGCAAAAGTATAAATAACCGATGATTTTGTGGTTAAAAAAGAGAGAATATGTATATATATATATATACACACACACACATACACACACACACACACACACAAGATAGGATAGGTATACAGATACATTCTCTTGAGAAGAAAAGTTTGTACATTTTAATATTTAGACAGAATATCATGTCTACATCTTGTCCTCTGAATAACTAGTATGAAGACAATAATATGCAATGTATTAATTATTGTAACTGGCCTACTAACCTGTTTCGAAACTATTTCATTGTTATCTTTTTCCCATTAAAATGAATTTTAAAAATTTAAAATGTTAAGATGCAAATCTGTGTTGATGCAAAAATTTAAGCATGCAATGAGAGAAAGCTTAGGGTCTGCTGCAGTAATTCCATGGAAGAGCCATGTCTTAGTTAATTTTCTTGTTATGGGACAAAAACATCTGAAATACACAAGCTAAAGGAAGAAAAGCATACCTCACAGTTTGTAAATATTTCAGCACATAGACAGCTAGCTCCACTATAGGACAACATGGTACAGGGTACCACAGAGGAGAAACAGCCCATGGCAGGGCCGACAGCAAGCAACAAGCCTAGCTCTGCCGTTTATCCCATCCAGGCTACAATCTACTGGCTGGTGTCACCTACATGCAGAAATGGGCTTCTGTTTTCAGTAAATCCATTCAGCCACACCCAGAGCTGTGCTAATTCTAATCACTGAACTAACTTCATGCTGTATACTGTATACATTCAGGTATCACACACCTTAGATTCAGCAAGCTCTAGAAAGCTCCACCTATGAGCACATGAAGCTCTGGAAGGCCATTTAATTGTGAGCCATAACAAGGCATCATTTGCTAAGCCAGAGTTGCACAATGGGACTTGGGGATATGGCCTCTGGAGAGAGTGGAGGCCTCTCCTTTCTCAATTAGCTTTTATATATTCCCAACACTGACCCAATTCACAATATTTCGAAGGCCATTAGAACATAAGATCAAGGTGTCAGTGATTGGTTTATTCCCCTGCTTCTTCGTGATCAGCTTGTTCTTGGTGACCCAGATCCAGGCACCAGAGGAGTGGAGGAATCCATATGGAAATCAGGTTTCTTTTGATATATTTATTTTTGGCAACTCTGTTGTGTGCCTGTAATATTTAGGGGAATCTGTGGGAAAGGGAGCTTACAGATGGTGCAAGATCCAAGCCCTTCATATAGATGCTTCCATTTGAAGAAGAATAGATAGCATTCAGATGGGTCCCTCACACCACTGAGTGACAAAGGTCCTTATGAAGATTACAGCCTAGAGCAGCGTGGGCACAGAGGAGGCACTACTGAGAAGAGTTCTTGGAGAGGCAATACAAGAGGGAGAACATACAGTCTGAGGAGAGGTTGGGGTTCAGAATCATCACCTGTTTGTACATGAGGAGTTCTGAACTCACTCCCTGATGCTTTTTCCCCTAGCCAGTGGCCCTAAGGAGAAAGAGAGCTGCCTTAATGGAAAAATACCATATCCCCTGTAGCTCAAGAAGCAGGTCAACAGCATGCATGAGGGCAGCCTCTGCACTTTAGGACAGTGCAGCCTGAGCTGGTAATTTGCTACCAGTCTGTTTCATGACCCCAGAAACATAATCCATCTAAGTCTCTGTCTTCCCTTGAATTCTCAACAACCAGACATATGGCCAAGGGTGAATGCATTCTCCTTTCGCATAAAACAAAACAATATGAGGGGAGGATAGAAGTAATAGTCTGGCCTGGGCATTTCAGTTGGCTCTCAAGATGGATCACTGACAATTTCCCTAAACTTGTTCAGCTTCTGGGTGAAGCTGGATTTCTGAGTCTTTCTGGTCTGCCTCAAAGAGCATGAAGAGTAAGAAAACTTGGTGAGCCAGAGTGCAAATGTGAAATCTCCCCTTCATCACAGTGAAGGCTTTCGTGATTTTAAAAGTGTGCAAGATGTTCTGCCTCCACTAGCTTCATGGGGTTCTGAAGCCCCTTTAACAAATGGTTACTATGAAAGAAGCCATCAATGCTGGCACTTTGAGGAACCAAAAGTTCTCCTTCTTTCTAAAGCAAATTAAATATTCCATCAGTGAAGCATAATTTAGTAAACTTATAAAAATGAAGTTGTGCCTTTCATTGTGATGAAAGACACTCAGTTCCCCCATCTGTCATCATTTGTGAAAGTGTTCCATGGCCTATTGCATTCAGAATCATCTCAAAACCAACAATCAAAGCCCTTTCAACCATTAATCTTCTAAACGTTTTGTTCATGAAATATTAAATTTAAAAAATCTGGAGCACAGTGACTTGGACCTGGTATTACAATACAGAAAAGTCCCAATTAGTGTAGGTGCCATTCATTCATATAAGGTGAAAATCCTTGTCTGTAAATGACTTTTATACTGTATTAAAAAAACTATCATGCTTTGAGTCACGAGAATGTGTTTCACTTGTAATAAATTATTTTGGTTTTGTTTGTCTTTTCTTTCAAACTAGCCCCTTTTACCCCCATCTTTATTGCTTTCTGGCCACCATCTTGGTCCAGGAGCTATGCCTCCAGTTTTGCCATGCCCAAAACAAATTTCCACACAGAAGATGGTTTATTTGTCAAAAGTTCAAATCTGTGCTGTTACTAACTCATGAGAACTTCCCCATTTCCAGTGGGCACAGGATGAAGTCTAGCATGCTTTTCCAGGCTGATGATAGCCTCTATGTTCTACACAGGCCCCTCTGCTCTAGCTCCATCCCTCCTCACTGCTCTCTTTTGTAGAAGAATGCCCCAGGCACGTGAAACACCATACCCTTCCCAGTGGGACTCACTCTTTCTCATCTCGCACATCTGCCCTTGCTGTTCCTGACTTATGCTCTGCTCCTCTCTCATCTCTGCTAATTGTCCTGCTTGATTTCTCCACTCTTTGTTATTTATTGATTTTGGTTTCTGCGGTACTAGGAATTGAACTCAGGACCCTGCACTTGCCAGGCAAGCACTTACTCTATTGAGCTATCTCCACAGCCCTTGTCTTGCTTGATTTCTGCTCATGTGTTCAGATCTGAACTCAGATGAAGTCTTAAAATTCTCTAGGGACATTTTCTTGACATTTCAATTCTGAAATGGGGATAGTAGCTTTGAGTTCACATGGTCTCTAATACTCCCCCATTGCTGACCACTCTGTCACCTCAAACTATTGCTACAAGTTGGAGTTTGAGTCCACGACATTGGAGTCATTAAACCCTTGCTTCATAGTAGATTCTTATTCACTATTATTTGAATGAATACATCATGAGCACCTTGACAATAAGCAGTGAATTTAATGAAACTGCACTGAGAAATGCCGGTGATTTAAACCAGTCATGTGAGCTATTTTCCTTCATACCATTCCTCCCTGATCCCCAACAGCATGGGCCAGTGGCTGAGATGTAGTGCCACATGTTTCTGCAGCAATAATAAATAGCTTGGAGCATGCTGGATCTAGCCAAGAACATGCCATTCTCTAGAGACAGAAACTAGAATGTGGCAGGAAGAGAACTCTGCAGCTCCAGGAACTTCAGTGAATCCCACTGTCTCCATCCTGGTTCTATCCTCTAAAGTTGCCTCAAGAAAGATTGGGAGAAAATCAGAACAGTTGAGTGATCCCATGATTGACCAATAATTTCAGAACATTGCAAAATTCATTTCAAGTTGAACTATCAGGCAATCCCTCTGGGTCAGCTAATCTGTTGCTGATTACATGGAAATAACATTAAATGAAGAGTCACAGTGCTCAGTTAATAGAGGCAAACTTGTGAATTATAAGAACATTCTCTTTGAAAGACAATATTTGATCACTAGAGACTCTCAGAACCCATAAGGAATGTCCAGTTTGACATTTATTTACAGAGAACATATTTTCTATAGGGGCACCGCAGATGTGTATATGTAAAAAGACAAAACCAAACACCCCAATTTTAAATTTAAAAAAGAATGCTGGAGAGCAAGGTAAGGTTGATTTAAATCTTGGATGTACCATCCAATAGCTCTGTGACCTTGGGGAAGTTATCTAATTTCTCTGAGCATCAACAATTTTGTCTGTTGACAAGGGGTGGTACCGATCATGTATCTCTCAGTCTCGTGAGGAGAGAAGGCACATACATGGATCATTGCAACAGAAGAAGACAGTGAGGGCACTAGCCATGCAATGGCAAGCAGGAACACCGAGACAACAACCAGGATTTGGAGGCATATTTATTTAAATTTGTATGGGTAGTGACTCAGAAACAGTTATTCTGCAAAATGTCAGGCCCTGATATCTGGTGGTCTAGGACTTGCATGTGATAAGCAAATAGGAAGTGCAGAGGCAGAATGGCTTGTCAGTAGGGCATCAGTCCTTACAATGTTCATCATGGTGTCCAGCTGTGCAGTAGAGTAGCCAGCCATTTCTGAGAAACAAAAGTAATAGGAACTGCAACTATTACTTGAGTAACTAATAAGCTGAAATATGCTGGCTGGGGGAGGGGGCAGCATTTTTCCTTACAGGAGAGCACCAAGGAGAACTACCTCATCTGACTAAGAAAGCTAAGAATGGCTCTAAGAGATGCCACCTGAGCTAAGTGGTGAGGAAAGCAGGTGCAACTGCATTAAGCAGCCAGCTGTTCATCTAGGTTCTCATTACAAAAACAGAAACAGGTGGATATTAGTTAGCTAATCGGAACTCTTCAAAGATAGGGAGTTTGCTCAATAGGACTGAGAAAGAGCCTTAATACATGTAAGGAATGGCAAGCTTGACTCACTGTGGCTGCCTTGACTTTGTTTTGATAGATGAGGTTCTTTCGTTTGTGTCCTGAAGAGACTGTGGATCTCATCACAGCTAAGAAGACTTCTTGGTCACCTATTGCTTCTTGCATCCCTCAGGCTTTCTGAACAAATAAAGTGCAAGTATATAAAGAATGCCATTTTGGAAGAGTGCCAAGCTATTTGTAGGTTGGTTACCAAGCATTATGAGGAAAGTGGTGTTTCTCCAGCCTCAGGCCTCTGTAATCACTACTGTAGCCAAATAAGTTCAAGATGGCAGCTGTGCCCATGTGGCTTAGGCCAGCTATCTAACCAGCTGTAGGTCCCATCTACAGAAGTCACTCCAGGTCTTCCATCATAAAAGTTGGAAATCCAACTCCATAATGCTGCCAGGATATCATGGTCCTTTTCAATGTGCAGAACCTAGAACTGAACATACCAGCCTATAGAGTGGACAGTCCAGAGAATGTGAAGACGCCCTGCTCCCCACCAGGAGGCTGCATCCTGGTTCTGGTGATAAACTCTGCAGTTATTTATGGCTGTTACCCACACTCAGTGCAGAGACTAGAAGGGGAAATGGCATGTTTTAATGGAGAAGACTCTGTGTCTAGTTTCAAAATTAGAATGACTCTGGGAAAGATACTTAACCCTTCTCAGTCTCCACCTTGAAAGTTTTATTTACTTGTAAAATAAGAGTGGTTATGAGGATTCAATGATAGAATTACGTATCCCATGGGCTTGTTGAAAGTTCTGTCTAGGATTGTGATGCACTCCTGTGACCCCAGCTCCACTATGGGGCAAAGGATTGAAAGATCGAGGCCAACCTGAGTGACTTTCTAAGACCCTGCTTCTAAATAAATATCCATAGAGAGAAATTGGGGTGTGGCTCTATGTGTATCTCTGTAGTCATATGTTTGATCCCTGACAATGCATAGTAATAATAATAATAATTAATAATAATAGTAATAATGTTTACTTCCCTCACTCTTCTCCCTCACTTCTTCCCTGCTTTGTCTTTCTTTCTTTTTCCCCACTTCCCAAACCTCCAAATTTCTTTCCTTTCTCTCTGCTTGCTGAAATTTCTATGTTTGATTTAATCGTGTCCTCACTGACATCTGAGGACAACCAAGAGATATCATTCTTTTCATATACAAGTGTATGAATTCTTCTTGTTCCCTGCTCCTGATGTTCCAGATCACTCTAGGATAGAGCTGCCTGCATTTCTCTTTGCATGGGCAGATGGCAGGGTGTGTTAGTGTTCCTGAAGAGGTGCTGGCTGCCCAAGCTGCATTGTCTCTCATCAATCCCTGCCATGGAAGGCATCCAGAAGTGGTTACTTTGTCTCAGCTTTTCTAATACACAGAGTCATTAATTAGTCTCAGGATCATGGATGTCAGGGATCCTGCTATGATTTAAATATAAAATACCCCCAAAATCTCATGTTCTTGGAAGGTGACTGGATCAGAAGGATGTTACACTCATTAGTGAATCCATCCACTGATTCATTCAGTAGGTGAATATGCAGTTAGGAGAGTCACTGGGGATGCAACCTATAAGGATGTATTCATACCCAGCTCGTGCCTCTCTTCTCTCCCTGCTTTCTCGCTTCCATGTCAAGAATACACTTCCTTCACTAATCCTTTCCACCATATTGCTCTGTTTTGGTACCAACCAACCATGGCCCAAACCTTCTGGACCCATGCACAAAAATAAACCTTTCCTCCTTTAATTTTTTGATGCTGGATATTTGTGCCAGTGATGGGAAAGCTAATTCTTCCATGTATCACAAATTGTCTCCTATTTGAATAAGACTGCAGCTTGTAGCTGTGGAGAAGGAATACCCTCTACTTCTGCTGATGGAGGAAGCAAGAGCCATGGAAAAGGTCTATGTGGATTAGGAAACAAGTTCAAAGGGTCTGAATAATTTCCCCCAAATCATGGAGAAAATGTTAAGACACAAGTTATATTTCTAGATTTTTAAATCCAAATTCTGTGCCCTTTAATAGTATGTTGTCTATTCAAAGATATCTGCACTTTTGATAGAGTGTAGACAAATACCCCAAGAGTTTGATTGTATTTTTCTTCTATGGATTTTTATTCTGGCCTTTGCTTTCTGTCTAGCTTTGCTTATGCCTAAGACTCACATTTTCTCTGTGGAAACTATCTCCTCTTGTCATTCTTCTTCTGTGATGGACACTCCACTAGATCTATCATCCAAGCAAAGATCTTATAATCCTATTAAACACTTGCTACTCTTGAAACTGATGTCAGCCCCAGACTTGACACTTTGGCTTTATAGTTGACCTCATATACTTGTCTCCCCATCCCCATTAATGCAGCACTTGCCTCTGGCTCTTTCCTGTCCCCAAAGTGTAATGCCCTGCAATCAGATACTGCCTCAATTACTTTTTGCTCATTTCTTGGAAAAATACCCACCACTCAAAATAAAGAAAGGGCCAGGGAGATGGTTCAGTGGAATAAATGCTTCCCTGGCAAGTGCAAGGGCCTGAGCTCAATCCCCGCTTCTGAAAAAGAAAAAAAATGAAGAAGGAAAGATTTACTTAGCTCACAGTTAGAGGAAGTTTTCCCCGATACTCCATGGATCCAAGGCAGGTGGCAACAATTCATGGAAGAAGAAAACAATGAAGAACAGAGGAGGAGGAGCAGCTGCAGGGTCTATGAAACCTCTTTTTCTTCCTTCCCTGCTGACTATGAAGACCACTGCTCCTCCAAGGAAGTGACTCATGAAGACTGGAAATCCTATAAGGAAGTGAGGGGTGAGGTAACAATCTTCAGTCCTTTCATATACCCTTTTATTCTGAGTCACTCCAGTACAGTTCTCATCACCCTAAGATGGGCCATTCCACACAATCACAGGGCTCCTCACACCCTAGGGTATGCAATTGCCAAGTAGATCCAGCCAATCTTCCTATATCTCAAGTTGCCATACTGTATCAACTAACAGAATCCACCCTTGTCAACTTGGCAAATACACATAGGGTTCTTTAAACAAGTCTCCAGACACAAAGACATGCTTAGAAACATTTCACAACTTCAACAATATAACAGATTTAACTATAATTAAGATTAAAACAGCTTTAATAATCCTTAAGAATCACTATTAAGTCTATCTACACCATATTACATGAGAAGCGTAACATTCTGCCCCTGGGCCTCCAAAGACCCATACATATCCCTTTATGAGGCACTTGTCTATCTGTAAGAGTTGCCAAAGTCATAACAGTTTCAGCATTGTTGAAAAGTCCAAATCCCAAGATCTAAGACAAACTCTTAACTGTGAGCCCCTATAGAAATGAAAATTTAAAAACTTACAATATTCAGAAGTGCAAGATAAAACCTAGAGTTCCAAAAGGTATACATAGGAGGATACAAGCCATTGGGATCAAAACAAGTTCAAAATCCAGAAGGGAAAACATTAAGTCCTGTAGTTCCATGTGGAATATCCAAAGCAACTTGTAATGAGTTGTGGGCTCCAAAAGTTTTACATGGCTTTACCCCTAGGGCACTTCTGCTGGTAGCTCCATGGCTTCTCTCTCTGGCCTGCTTTGCTCTCTTTTTGTATGATTTTCTTAAACAATCCATGTTTCTCACCTTTTCAAACTTCTAAAGTTTCCATTGAATAGGCTTCTCACTCTGCTTCACACACTGAACTCAGGGAACACTATCTGGCTTTCCAGGCCTTCTGAAATCTAGGTAGCAGCCTTCTTGACCTCAGAACATTTGCATTCTGATTGGGCCTAAAACCAGTACCATGAGAATGCTGCCAAGAGCTGATGCCAACTGGAGCAGTAGCCAGGCTTTCTTCTCACTTGGCTGTAGGGATCAAGTGCCTGGATTGCTGAACACTCTGACCTGGATTCTGAGGAACAAATTCTCTATGCCAGTATCATTCTGGAATCTGGTTTGCCACCACCCCTATTCAGGGCTCTGAAGCTTTTCCGCAAAGTAAATTCTCTTGCTCTTGCAATTCTGAGGCTGCAAAGGGTAGGGACTTTCCACCTCCTGTGCTGTACTCAGGACATCTTTTCCCCTCTCTTGTTTCTCCAGAGCAATGGAAATCTCAGCTCTATCTTTGTAGTCTACAGCCTTTCTGGCCAAACTCACATCTTAAATCATTCTCCTGGGCTCTTTGCTCTTGATTCTCAAAAATATATCTGATTAAAAGCCCTCACCAATAGCCATGTCATTACCTTGAGCTTTCTTTTGAAATATTTACTAGTTCACTGTACTTATTCTCAGTCTCACGCAGTCTCTGGACACAAGCAAAATGTAGGCAGACTTTCTTCCATGCTATAATACACATCATCTGGAGTCCAACAACCAGTTCAGTCCTTCCCAACAGAAACTCCCCTAACCTGGTCTTTACAAGCAGCCTTTCAATCAGCATTCTGAATCTCTGAGCTCTGACCAGAATTTCCCATACAGAAGCGCTGAAGGCATTGCCACACTTCGCTAGTAATCAATGTCTTCAAACCTTTCCTATTTCTTCCCATAAGCCATGGTTGTACCAGTCTACATTCCCACCAGCAGTGGAGAAGTGTTCCCTTTTCCCCACATCGTCTCCAGCATTTGTTGTTGGTTGATTTCCTTATGATAGCCATTCTTTCTGGAGTGAGATGGTATCTCAGTGTTGTTGTCTTTTTTAATTTTTATTTTATTGAAGTACAAATATCAATGAGACAGTTTTAAGATACCTTGACTAGATGGATTTCATAAATTAATACATTGTAAACTGTTTTCATAATGTTTTGGTATCATAGAAGGTGCATACATAATATTATACTTACAGACATTATTATAGCGTATGTCTCTTATCAGTAAATTAAGAGTGTAGCTGTTTGCGTATCTTACTTTTTATACCTGAATTACATCAAAGATTCAATAATTAATACTTTCTACCTTGTTATTTTCCTAGTAATTGCCCATAGTACTAGAAGCCGACATGATATCCTGTGCAACCATCATTGTGCAGATCTTACCTCTTATAGAATTATGTAGAAGCACAGCGTTATCTCTCCCAACTGTAATGTCTATACACACACATCATGATTCTCCCTTTCTATACCCATTCCTTTGTCTACATCTGACAAAGATGGGCACTCCATTGTCATTCAACTAATTTAGGTGCCTGAACTTGACGACACAATCCAACACAGTCCAGCATTTCACAACACTGGTGAGTTATCTGAAAAAATTGTCGACCATAGCCATTTACAGCTCCACTTATTATTATAGCCCCGTGGGGTATACCTCATTTTTATACTATTCTGCTGGATGGTTAAGACCTAGATAGAGCAAGACCTATATACCAACACATGTACCTTTTGTTTCTTTGAGGTCAGTGAAGTCCCCTCAGGGTATATCCTGTAGTCCTGCACCTTATTTTGTAGATCCTTTGTCTGTGCCATCCGTGTGGATGAGTCACAGCCAGTGCTTGACCAGTTTACTCTGTGAGAACTTGAGAGAAAGTTTTCTCTCCATGTGACTCCCCAGGCACACTATAGAACTTCGATCTCTTTCCTCTGTGGCTCCATAATATCCTTGTTCAGAAAATTTGGTGCTCAACTGAGTTTCATGATTTTACAGTACAGGTTCTCCTATGTCCTGAGTCTTCGCTGACCTTGAAAGACTAGGGACAAAATGTTGGCTGGCCTTGTGGCTCTTCTATTTCTCCAATTTTGATCTGTGAAATTAGGTTTCTAACCATCCAGAAGAAAAGTTGATTAGTATCCTGCAGCATATGCCATTCACTTTGCCTTATCTGACTCAATTGCTTTTAGTTGTTGTTGTATATTTCCATTTTATTTCTTCTTTTCGCTTCTTATACTAGGGAGATTATACGATATTTACACATGTGTGTCTGGTTTATTTCATTTATGAGTATATGTTCAAGTGGCATCCACTACAATATAAATGGTTCAAGCTTATGATTCTTAATAGCTGAGTAATACTCCATTATGTAGAAATACCACATCTTTTTCAACAATTCCTCACGTGATGGACATCTTAGTTGTTTCCAAAATTTTTCTATCACAAATTGTGTTGCTATAAACATAGGTACACATATCATGATGATACAGTGTTTTCAGTTCCTTTGGGAAAATTCCCAGAAGGGGGATAGCTGGCTTGAATGGGATTTCTAGTCCTACTATTTTGAGGAGTCTTCTCACTGACCTCCACAATGGTTGTACCAGTCTACATTCCCACCAGCAGTGGAGAAGTGTTCCCTTTTCCCCACAACCTCTGCAACATTTGTTTTTGGTTGATTTCCTTATGATAGCCATTCTTTCTGGAGTGAGATGCTATCTCAGTGTTGTTTTTATTTGCATTTCATGGATGACTAGCAGTGTGGAGCATTTTTCATATATTTATTCTCTTCTTTAATTTCGTCCTCTGTGAAGTATATATTCATCTCAGATGCCCATTTGTAAATTGGGTCTTTAAATTTGAGGGCCCTGCTATATCTTAGTTCTTCATATATTCTGGACAGCAGACCTCTGTCTGATTGCTTATTAGTTAGGGTTTTTTTCAAAATTTGTGGGTTGTCTTTTCACTCTGTTGACAATTTCTTTTGACATGCAGAAACTCCTCAAGAAGAGTTGATCCCAGTTGTTGATTCTTTCAAGTGTTTCCCGTGCAAATATATGTTTGTTCATGAACTGTTTACCTGCCCCTATGTCTTCAAGAGTTCCTCCTACTTTCTCTTCCAGGAGATTGAGTGTTTCTGTTTTAACGTTTAGATCTTTAATCCATTTTGACTTTAGCTTAGTGCATAATGATAGAGCTGGGTCAGGTTTTATTTTTCGGCATGCATAAAGCCAGTTTTTTCAGCACCATTTGTTAAAGAGGCTATCCTTCTGCCAGCAAGCTTGTTTGGCCTCTTTGTTGAAGATTAGGTAGCTGAGTGTGATTGTAGATGACTCTGTGTCTTCTAATCTATTCCATTGATCCTCAGGTCTATTTTGTTGCCAATACCATGTTGATTTTATCACAGTAGCTTTGTAGTATAAGTTCAAGTCAGGAATTGTGATGCCTCCTGCCTTGTCTTTGTTGGCAACGATTGCCTTTGCTATTCTAGGTCTTTTCTGGTTCCAAATAAATTTTAGGAATGATTTCTCTACATCTGGGAGGTATGTTGGTGGCAGTTTGATAGGGATTGTGTTAAATATGTAAAACAATTTTGGGAGTATGGTCATCTTCACAATGTTGGTTCTTCCTATCCAGGAGCATGGATTATCTTTCCATTTTCTGAAATTCTCTATGATCTTTTTTCTTAGGGTACTGTAATTTACCGTGAGAAGACCTTTGACTTCCTTGGTTAAGTGAATTCCAAGTTATTTCATTTTCCACGGTGCTATTGCAAAGGTATTGTTTCTATAGTTTCTCTTTCAAGTGTGCTTGTTATCTGTGTAGAGGAATGCTGTTGACTTTTGAGTACTGACTTTGTATCCTGCTATGCTATTGAATTTGTGTATCAATTCTAGTAGCTTCTTGGTGGAGTTTTTTGCGTCTTCCAAGTAAAATATCATTTCATCTTCAAACAATGATTATTTAATTTTTTCTTTACGTATTCTTATTCCTTTTACTTCTCCCTCTTCTCTAATGGCTGTAGCTAATGATTCCAAAACTATATTGAATAGGAGAGATGATAGAGGACATGCTTGTCTTGTGCCAGATCTAAGGGTAAAAGATTTCTGTGTTTCCCCATTTACAATTACATTAGCCATTGGGCTGTCATAGATAGATTTTATTAGATTGAGGTAGAGGTCTTGTACTCCAATTTTCTGTAGGACTTTGAACATGAATGAGTGTTGGACTTTGTCAAAAGCTTTTTCTGCATCAATTGAGATGATCATGTGGTTTTTAGGTTTCTGTCTATTAATATAGTATATTACATTTATAGATTTTCAAATATTGAACCATCCTTGTATCCCTGGGATGAATCCTACTTGGTCATGGTGTATGATCTTGTTGATGATTTGCTATATTATATTTGCTAGTATTTTATTGAGGATTTTTGCATCTATGTTCATGAGGGAAACTGGCCTGTAGTTCTCTTTTTTAGTTGTGTCTTTCCCTGGTTTTGGAATTAGTATAATACTAATCAGAAATGATTTTGGGAGGACTGCTTCATTTTCAATTTCATTGAAGAGTTTGAGAATTGTAGGGATTATGTCTTATATGAATTTCTTGTAGAACTCAGCTGTGAATCCATCAGGACCCGGACTTTTCTTTGTCGGGATGCTTTTTATTACACTTTGTATCTCATTGGCTGTTATTGTCTTATTGGAAGTTGTTCTATATTCTTGATTCAGTTTTGGTAATTTTTACCTTTCAAGAAATCTGTCCATTTCTTCTGTGTCTTCTATAATGTGAGTGTGAAAATTCTCAAAGTAGCTATTGATAATCTTCTGAATTTCCACTGGGTCTGTGGTGATTACAACCTTTTCATTCCTTATTACTTGTATTTTGATTTTTTCTTTCCTCTTCTTGATGATGTTAGTGAGGGGCTTATCAATTTTCTGTTGTCTTTCAAAGAACCAACCTTTTGATTTGTTGATTCTTTGAACTATTTTCATCTCAATTAATTTGTGCTCTAATTGCTATGATTTCTTCCCATCTTTGGACCCTGCATTTGGTTACTCTTCCTTTTATAGATGTCTGAGGTGCAACATTAGGGTGTTTATTTGTTCCGAATGTGTTTTCCTAATGTTCATAGCTATGATTTTCGCTCTGAGAACTGCTTTCATCGCATCCTATAAATTCCGGTAGGTTGTGGTTGAATTTTCATTGAATTGTAGATATTGATGAATTTCTTGTTTAATTTCATCTGTGATCCATTGATTACTGAGCAGGGTGTTGTTTAAATTACATGTATTGAGCTTTTTTTTCTGGTTTCTTTTGCCGTTTATTTCCAATTTCATTATGCTGTTGTCAGACAGTATGCATGGGATAAGTTATGTTTTCTTACATATACTTAAGCATGATCTATAGACTAGTATGTGGTGTATTTTAGAAAACAACTGACGTGCAGCTGAAAAATACTGTGCATTCAGCTATATTTTGGTCGAACACTCTGTATATGTCCACCAGGTCCATTTGTTCCAAGCTTATTAGTTAGGATTTTTTCAAAGTTTGTGTGTTGTCTTTTCACTCTGTTGACAATTTCTTTTGACATGCAGAAGCTCTTTAAGAAAATTTGATCCCATTTGTTGATTCTTTCAAGAGCTTCCCGCGCGAATATATGTTTCTTCATGAATTCTTTACCTACCCCTATGTCTTCAAAAGTTCCTCCTACTTTCTCTTCCAGGAGATTGAGTGTTTCTGTTTTAACGTTTAGATCTTTAAACCATTTTGACTTTACCTTAGTGCATGGTGATAGAGCTGGGTCAAGTTGTAGTTTTCGGCATGTAGAAAGCCATGTTTTCCAGCACCATTTGTTAAAGAGGCTATCTTTCTTCCAGTGAGCTTGTGTAGCCCCTTTGTCGAAGATAAGATGGCTGAGTGTTTTTGTAGATGCCTATGTATATTCTAATCTATTCCACTGATCCTCAGGTCTATTTTGTTGCCAATACCATGTTGATTTTATCATAGTGGCTTTGTAGTATAATTTCAAATCAGGAATTGTGATGCCTCCTGCCTTGTCTTGATTGGCCAAGATTGCCTTTGCTATTCTAGGTCGTTTGTGGTTCCAAATAAATTTTAGGATTAATTTCTCCATATCTGGGAGGTATGTTGGTGGCAGTTTGATAGGGATTGCATTAAATCTGTACAGCAATTTTGGGAGTATGGCCATCTTCACGATGTTCCAAGCTCTGGTTCAGTTCTCCTACTTCCTTGCTAATTTTTTGTCTGGTTAATCTATCTTTTTGAGATAAATGGGTGTTAAAGTGTCCTGTTAAGATTGTGGTCTTTGATATTAGGTTTTTCATGTCCATTAAGATTTGTCTTATATAGTTTTTTGCTCGTGTGTTTGGTGCATAGATATTAATGAGTGTTACCTTTTGCTCTTGAATTTTTCCCCTAAGCAGTATTTAGTGGCCTTCTTTATTTTGTTTGATCCTTCTTGGTTTCAAGTTTAGACTGTCTGAGAACAGAATTGCTACTCGTGCTTTGTTTTTTTTTTGAGGTTTTGTGGCATGTAGTATTGTTTCTCATCCCTTGACTTTGAGCCTATGAATGTCCTTCTGAGTTAAGTGTGTTTCTTGTATACAGCATATTGTCGGATTTTGTTTCCTAATCCACTGTGCCAGTCTATTTCTCTTAATTGGTGAATTCAGTCCATTTACATTGATCGTTATAATTGAAATGTGTTGAGTTATGATTGTCATGTTATTTTAGCTGCTGTTGTTTACTCCTTTTTGTCTTGTGTTTAATTGTTTGCCCTGTTTAGTGGGCTCCTTCCGTTGTCATTCATGGAGTTCCAGTCATTATGTTCTCTCTCTAGATCATCTTTTAATAGCCTGTATAGTGATGACTTTGTTGTCATGAAATTCTTTAGTTGTTCTTTGTCATGGAAGTATTTCATTTCTCCATCAAACTTGAAAAAGAGTTTTGCAGGGTATACTAGTCTGGTATGAAGTTTGTTTTCATATGGGGCTTGAAGAACTCTGCTCCATGCTCTTGCCTTCATGGTTTGTGTAGAGAAGTCAGGTATAATTCTGATGGGTTTTCCTTTGAATGTGATCTGTTTGTTTTCTCTATCAGCTTTCAGTATATTATTCTTGTGTTGAATTTCTGGGATCTTGACTATTATATGTCTCAGTGTGTTTTTACTTCAGTTGAAGTTATTTGGTGTTCTGTATGCTTCAGTTACCTGAATGTTGGATTGTTTCCTCATATTTGAGGAGTTTTCTGCTATTATTTCTGCCTATATTCTTTTTATATCATTTGTATTGACTCCTTCATTGTCATCAATGCCAATTAATCTCACATTGTTCATCTTGCTATTATCTTGCAGGTGATGGATTATTTTTTCGTGCATCCTCATTGTTTTTAAGAGATCCTTTCTCACCTTTTCACTGGCTGCACCAGCATCTTCAAGATCTGAAACTCCGCCTTTACTTTCACTCAAACATTTTTGTAGACTCTTTATTGCAATTTTAATTTCTTTTATATCTCATTGACTCTGTTTCTTGTGATCAATTTCTTTCCTGTATTGCTCATTCCAGGAATCTCTCATGTTTCTCATCTCTATTTTTTTTTATCCATGTCTTCTTTAGAGCTAGCTATTAATTGTTTTACTGCAGAGGTTTTTTTTTGCTAATTGTGTTTCCTCTACGTATTTCTGCAATTGGTTCTCTACTTCAGATGCTATGATTTCAAAGAATTATTTTTTATATAAGAAATTATTTCTTGATAAGAGACATGGTATAATAATGTCTGAGTATAATATCATGTATGCACCTTCTATGATACCAAAACATTATGAAAACAGTTTGCAATGTATTAATTTATGAAATCCATCTTGTCAAGGTCTCTTAAAACTGTCTCATTGATATTTGTACTTCAATAAAACAAAAATTAAAAAAATAAAAAATAAAAGTAGAGCCATGTTAATCTGCTTAACTGTGAAAGGCTCAACTGAACAACTTGTGACATTACCAGTCCTAGTGATAACCCACTACTTTAATGGATTCCTGGACTATATTGCATTATTTTGCTGAATTCACTCAGCTACAATATTAAAATGGCAATGGAATACCCATATCGAACAAAACTAAGCAAAGAAATGGATACAAAACAAGGCATTTTTTGTATCTGCATATACAAAATAGGACACATATACAAGTACTTTCTCTCTGTTCAGTGAGAAGAAAGATTTGTACTAAGAGTATTCGGACAGGATATCATATCTGCATCTTGTACTATGAATAACCACTAAGAAGATAACAATATGCAATGTATTAATTATTGAAATTGTCCTATTAATTGGTTTTGAAACTGAGTCATTGCTTTTTGTTTCTCAATAAAATTAATAAAAGATAAATTTTATTAGACATAAAAAAAGAAATTATTTCTGCTCTGAGTTCTTCTTTACCTTTCTGTTGTTGTTTCTTTGCTTGTGATGCTGTTAATTCATATGTTTCAGCTGGAATAGTGTTCTCTGCACTTGTTCTGGGTGGGCATTGGGTTTCCCTTATACGTTTCTGGATTTGTTTCATTACTTCAGATGCTATGTATTCAAAAATTTCTCTTTTTATTTCAGATATTAATTCTGGTCTGAGTTCCTCTATACCTTTCTGCTGTTGTTTCTTTGCTTCCACCTCTGTTGATTCATTCATTTCAGCTGAACTAGAGTCATCTGCACTTATTTGTGGGCTCAAGGCCTGAGATTGCATTTTGTTCCTTGTCTTTGTCATTTTGTATAGGACTGACCTCTGACTTTTGGTGTAGAGCTTTGGTGCAGTTACAACCTTAGTGCATAGTGAGATTCGGGTGTCAGTCTATTAAGTTTGAGATTATCCAGTTATACCTGGCCTGGATCCAGCTGTTATATTCAGTTTCTTTATGTTGCAGCCCTTCTGGTACAACTGTGAGCTTGTGGCTCTCCTCTGTTGTGTCCCTGCCCAAGGGAGCACTGGGGAGAACAGAAGCTCTCCCACACACTCACCAGGCAGGGCACGGGTGGATCAGGTGCCAGAAGATTCACAGAACTTACTTGCTCTGCAGGCCTGAGTGTAGGGGCTGAGTTGCCAAAGTCTTAACTGCTTCAATATTGCTGAAAATTACAAGTCCCAATTCTCCTCCAAATTTTAAGGCAAACTCTAACTGTGAGCCCCTATATAGATGGAAAGTTAAATGCTTCCAACATTCAGTGGCATAAGATAAACATTACCATTCTAGTAGATATGCACATCAGGGGAATACAAAGCATTAGGGATAAAGCAATTCCAAAATCTGGAAGTGCAAACATTAAGTCTTGTAATTCCACGTGGAATATCCAAAGCGATCTGTGGCAAATTTTGAGCTCTATGTAACTATACTTCTATGGCTGTGTTGCTAGTTGCAACTCCTATGGCTTCTCTCTCGAGCTGGCTTTGTTCTTTTGTAGATTTCCTCCAAAGATCCATGTTTCTGGTTTTTCCAAATTTCTGGGGCTTCTGAATAGGATTCTCATTCACGGCTCTACACGCTGCCTTCCAAGGTGCACACTGCCTGGTATCCTAGGCATTCTGAAATATAGGTGGATGCCTTCTTAACCTCAGAACTCCTGCATTCTGCAAGTGTCTAAAGCAAATGCCACATGCATGATGCCAAGTTCCACTGGAAGTTAGAGCAGTAGCCAGGTTTTCTTCTTTCTTGACAATAGGGGTGAAGTACCTGTATGACTGAGCACTCTGACCCTGATTTTGAGGAAATAGTTCTTTCTGCCACTGCCATTCTGGAACCTGCTGTAACCAACTCTATCATGGAACATAGGGCACTGCAGCTTTCTCCCCAAGGCAAAGTCCGTGACCTTTGCAACTCTGAGGCTTCAAATAGTGGAGTCTTCCCACCCCCAAGATGCCATTAGGACAACCTTTCCATTCTCTTGTTCCTTCCCAGCAATGGACATCCTCTCAGGTTTATCATTGCATTCCTCAACTTCATTGGCTTCTTTTCTGCCCAAATTCACAGTATTTTAAACCATTCTACTGATCTATTTGCTCTTGAATCTCCACATAAATCTGACTAAAGGCCCCCAACAATAGCCATATAACTGCTTCAACATTTGACTGCTTTGAAATGTCCCTTTTCAGATTAGTCAGCCTGACATGATCTATATACTTTTTTTTTGTTTGTTTTTTTTTTGTATTTTATTGAAGGTTTTATGGGGTGTTCAGGGTCTCACTAGTAGATAAGACTCACAGTGATCTGCCTGATTACAGTCTCCAAAAAGCTGGGATTACAGGTATGTGCCACCATGCCTAGTCTCAATTTCCATCTCAGCGTGGCCAGGGGGCAGGTATGGCAGGACCAGTGATCAAACCCCCAGCTCCTGTGCTTATTTGCAGGTGCTTTAATCTGCTGAGATATTTGGCTGGCCTTTTCATATGCTCAATCTTAGTCTCAGGCAAAGTTTCTGGACATGAACAAAATTCTAATAATCTTTGTACAAAGCGATAACATACATCATCTGGAATCCAACAACCAATGCAGTCCTTCACAGCAGAAATCTCCCCAACCTGGTCTTTACAGGCAACTTTTCTACCAGTGTTTTGGCCTGCTGAGCTCTGAGCAAAATCTCCCATACAGAACAGCCAAAGCTCTTATAGTTCTTCTCCTGTAGGAAACATCTTCTAACTCTTTCTATCTCTTTCCATAAGCCATTCCCAAAGGGTTGTAATGCACATGGTCAAGTGGTACCAAATTCTGTCTTAGTAACTTTTCTCTCATTGCTGGGACAAAATACTCAATACCCCCAATTAGGGAAGGAAAGATTTATTTAGTTCACAGTTAGTGGAGGTTTCAGTCCATACTCATCTGGCTCCAAGGCAGGGTGGCACATGGAAGAGAGCAACCATTCATGGCAGTGACAATGAGCAGAGTGCAAAGGGCCTACCTAAGTGGCAGCATCTTGGCATCTACCTAGCCTCTACAATCCTAGGGAGGCTGAGGCTCAAAGTCAGGCTGAATTACACAATAAAGCTCTGTTTTAAAAACTAAAAACAAAAAGCAATTAAAATTCTAAGAATTTCACATCTAGAATGTAACAGTGGAGCTACACCTTGAGTACTGCCTATCTGCAGGACCACCTTGTTCTCAATGGGTCCCACTGCTTCCCAGATGCTATCCACCCCCGTTGGTGGCAAATTCAGCTTTCTCTCCTGGCCTAGGGTTCTCATCACACAGTCTGCCTTCAAGTTCATGAATTGCTCCACATGGATCTGCTTCTCTCTCCTGATGTAGTTCCTTTCCTACCACAGGAAACTTGCTCATTCCCACTGGTTTTCGCAGCCTCAAAAAGCAGCATCTGGGATGGTGGAGCCCCAGAACTCTACCACTTTTCTGTTCTGCTCTGTTCTGTTTTTTCTTCGGTGGAACTCTGACCCACACAAACAAGCTTCACTTCCTTCCAGATTGCTTTGCTGTGACTTGTGAGCTGAGGAACTGGTGAAGCTACAGTTGGGAATTAGTATGAAAGGATGAGTCCCTGTTGGGAAAAATTATTTCAAAATGCGACTTTTAAAATGTAAAGAAGACAAGATTTGATTTGCCCAGCCTAAATTCATAGAATTGCATCATGCTGATGAGATATTTTCATAAAATCCGTAGTTCTCCTTTGAAAGTCCAGGCTGAGGACATAATGTTATTTTTATTGTGAATTTGGAATGTGTTGATTCTCATTAAACTCTGAATATTATTCTGTCAGGTGCTTTCATGTGATGATATGGTCTTATTCCTCAGCAATAAATGACCGCCTGCAAGACAGGTTATTTGTGGTAGGTATGCTTTGTACTGGTAGACTCATAAAGTATCAAGTTTCAGGGGAAAACATAAAGCAGAAAGAAAGGAGAATTCATTTTCTCAGTGTTACCAGGGATAAAAATGTTGGTTACTGATCAAGATCTCTCTAACTCTAAGATCTGTGATTCTCCTAGCCTTTCAAGGTCATTGAGGACTCAGGACATACGAGAACTTGAATGGTAACATCCTGTAACTCAGTAAGCTCATCAGCCTAAGTTTTAGGGTAATAATATCATTAAGCCTCTCTTCTGGAGGGTTAACAACTTAAGTTTGCAGATCAAAACATTAGAGAAAAAGAAGGGCTACAAGGAGAGCCAACATTGTGGCCCTAGCCCTTCACAGTCAGTGAGGACTCAGAACATAAGAGAACCTGTACTGTAACATCCTATAACTCAGTGGTGTCCCGAATTTTCTGATCATGGAGATTATGGGGCCACAGAGGAAAGTGATCAGTGATGTAGAGTGTGCCTAAGAGTCACATGGAGAGAAAACATTCTTTCAGGCTTTTATAGACAGCAAATTGGTGAAGCAATGGCCGTGACTCATCCACATGGCTGACTGACACTGACAAAGGATCTACAAACTGCAGTACAATGTTACAGGATAAATCCTGAGGGGATTTGACTGACCTTGTCAGATACAAAAATTACATTTCTTGTTGTATAGGTCTTGCTTTATCTTGGTCTTAGCCATCCAGCAGAAATGTATAAAAACAAGGTATAAAAAGTAAAGTCATATTAATATATGCACTGTGAAGGGCTCTATTCAACAACTTGTGACATTGCCAGTCCTACAGATAACCCACTACTATGATGGACTACTGGGGTATATTGGATTATTTTTCTGAATTCACACACATACAATGTTTAAATGGGAATGGAATATCTACCTCTGACAGCCTGGTTGTGATAGATTAACTAATGGTAAACTTATGACATTGACCTAAACTTGATCAATCAGCTTCTTGGCAAGGATGACCCACCTGAGGATGGTTGTCAACAGCATAAAAGCAGAACTAGGGGAGAAGATGGTGTACTGCTCATCCTCCTGGAGAAGTTGTCACATTGGTTTTCCTGATATGATCTCAGCTGTTCTTATCATTGAAGGAGCTCCCTGTTCTCCCTATTGCTGAGGATGGTAGTGATTCTTTTCAGGGGAGTTTTGTTTCTTACCAGAAGTGTTGCTTCCTGGCTCTGGTGCAGATCCCTGAACCTGCTGGCACAGATCCCAACCTTTGGCATAGATATTTTAGCTTCTTCATTGACCTTTGAGCCTTTCCAGTGCAGATCCCTTATAGAGACTTTAATGATACATTGTTGTGGTCTATGAACCGTTAGGTGGACTTGTGGAGGACATTGCCATGGACACCAGGTCTTCAGTTGGACTCATGGAGGAAACTGCCATGGCATCCAGGGACTTGGCTGAATTTTTCAGGTCTCTAGAATATGGACAGATCTCTTGCACTCTTCTGCATTTGACTTTTTGGGTTAGTATGATAAAATAATCGTATAGATTAAGTGCCCTGTAATGAATATATTCTCTTGTAAACCCTGGCTACAACACTGAATGTATTCCTGTGTTCTGTACCTTACAAATGGATTGATTGTGAGATGATCCAGGGATAGGGAAACATGATTCCAAGAAAGATCTGCAGCTGAGCCACTGGGGACTCCTACGGTGTCCCTTAGCTTCTTTGGGACTCACATTTATGAGCTGTAATATGAGTCTGGGCCACTTCAACATCTTCCAAATTATGACATTCTTAGTTATTTTCACACCACTTGTTCTTTAATGTTTTTTTCTTTCAATATAACTTGTCAACCTTATTTTAAAACTTTGCCATTTCCTTAAGGAATAATATCCATAAAATTGTGGGTCTGATTTTCTAATTATATGGTTATTAATTCTAGTTACATGCTGATATGTTTTGACATTGTAGCCATCAGAGAGTCTTTGATTAAAAGCAATTGAAGAATTATTTCAGCCATGTTAAGGGGAGAAATTTTACTGGACATATACTGGGGACTCTATTAACTTTCAAAAAGCTCAAAGATCAGATTTCAAGAAATAAGTGTCCAGATTTCTCAGGGTGTTCAAAGCCCCTTATGGACCTGCTGCAAATCAGTGTGATCTCTATAAACACCATTGTCTCTGCACTGAGAAAGGCCATTGGCTACCCCTGTGTCACCTGTTATCTGCTCAGAATTCAAACTCCCTGAGGTCCCATCTGTTTCATCACTTTTTCACATTAACTATCTTGGGCTAGAAGAGAGAAAAATAAAGTCCTTTAGATTTCCATAGGTTGCCAAGGCTTCCATAGGATGACACAAAATGATGTGTCTAATATAGAGAACAAGGTGATAAAAGAAAACAGATTGAATGGTCGATTGTAAAACAAACAGCACCCTACCCAAGCAAAATAAAAAATTCACTCATTAAAATAAATGTACATTTCTTGTTATATAGGTCTGCTTTATCTTTGTCTTAACCATCCAGTAGAAAAGTATAAAAACGAGGTATAAAAAGTAAAGACATATTAATATGCTGAGCTGTAAAAGACTCAAGTCAACAATTTCTGACATTGCCAGTCCTTTTGATAACCCACTACTATTATGGACTACTGGACATATTGGATTATTTTTCTGAATTCACACACCTACAATATTTAAATGGAAATGGAATACCCATCTTGGACAAAACTAAACAAAAAGGGGATAAAAATGAAGGCCCAGGGAGGCTGAGGCAGGAGGATTGTTGTGAGTTCGAGACCAGCCTGAGCTACAAAGTGAGCTTAAGGCCAGCCTGAACTGCATAGTGAGACCCTGTCTCAAAAAGACAAAAAAACAAAACAAAACAAAACAAAAAAAAAAATGAAGGCCCACTTTGTAACTGTATACACAAAATAGGTAGGATAAGAACATAGCTACTTTCTCTTAAGTCAATGAGAAGATTCATATTAATGGTGTTTGGACAGGATATCATGTCTGCATTTTGTACTATGACTAACCACTATGAAGACAACCATATGCAATGTACTAATCATTGGAACTGTCCTACTAGTATGTTTTGAAACTGTCTCATTGCTATTTGTTTCTCAATAAAATTAATAAAAAAATAAATGTACAATTATGAAACTAAAACATTTATTCACCTTAAGCTCATGTATTAATTAATCCATACATCACCCTTTAGGAAATATTGACTCTTTAAATCATACTTTCATTCTTAAAGTGACCTTCCTCTTTGACCTTATTTTGGATATATGAAGACTGTCCTAAACACATGCAGCTTTTCATGACATCAGGGAAAAGAGTAAGCAGTTGAATAGGACAAAGATCCTCAATCAGCCTAATGACTTTGAGCACTTGCCATCCTTGATCAGAACATAGCTTACTGCAATTCTTTGGGTCATGCCAGAGCATGCATGCTCCGAGTGATATAATGTCACACCAGAAATTCCTGTGTTCTATAACATGTTAGAGATACTCAGAACAAAATCATAGTTTATTATTTTTCTTTCTATGATAGGATATGATGACATTAGTTGTGTGTTACCATTAACTGAGCAAGGAAGACCCATTGTGATTGTAGGTGGCACCAACTAATATGCTTCTAACATGGATGGAATGAAAGAAGGATGAAGTCAGCCTGTATTTGAAAATGTACATTCATCTTGAGTGAGTACATCTTTTACTACCACCATTACCTGTGAAATCAGATTTTGGTTACCTTATTCATATAATGCAGACTCATACAAGAAACTCTACAAGAAGATTTTAGGCCTTCAGGCTTGGGTTTGCACTGTGTCCTTGATACTTTTTGTTCTACAGTATCCAGATATTTGTTTGGAGCAGTTACTGGGTCTTTGAGCTGATGATGACTGTTGTGGACTTCCTAAGCCTACTTTATAAATCCCATGCACATCTGGAAACAATCTTAGCAATAATCACACTTATTTTCATTGATAAGCACCAGAAATGGGTCACCCAAAGGGATCTTCAAGATAATGATACACAGGGTCTAGAGAATTCGAGAATCCTTTCTGACACCCATCATGGAAGATCTAGTTAAAGTATTCAAATATTCATGAATTTCCTCTGAAACTAATCATGGAAATTCTAGTTGAAGTATATTTTCTGACTAACTGTCCCTAGACTTTTGCATGAAAAGGATACCCCATACTTACCTGATATTTTACGTAGAAAAATATAGTAAGAGCCTGATGTAGATAAAAATCTTAGTTTCTTGGAAATGTATGACCCCTTGTCAATGAGATTTCTATGTATGTGAATGTGTATAAAGCACATAAACACATTCACATAGCTAAGAAGAAAATAAATGAATTCAATATTGGTGTAATTTTGTGGCTTAGTTACTTTTGTGTTGCAGGGACTAAATACTCAACACTCATATGTTAAAGGAAGAAAAGTTTATTTTATTCACAACCTGCAGAAGTTTCAATGTATAGTCTTCTGGCCCTACGATAGGATAACATGGGGAAGAAGAAACAGCCCATGGCAGGCCAGGCAGGAGGCACAAAGCAGCTAGCCTCCCTTTCTCTTTTTATTACATTTAGGCTGCATGCCTATTGGTTGTTTCCACCCACCCTCAGGATGGGCCTTTACATTTATTGTACCCAGAACTATGGTAAACCAAACAGTAGAATAATCCAATTATGACACACTCATGATCCACCCACCTTCCTAAAGTGTACCTATGGGTGCCAGAGGCTTTTGGGGCCACAATCTTTAGTAGAGAAGTAAATATTAGACTTAAAAGTCAAAATAATTATAGCTACTTGTTAGTCATACTTTTTATACTGGTACATCTCAAAGACAAATATGAAGAACAAAAACAATTTAGCCTAATGGAATCTCAGAAATATTTCATTTGAACTCCCAATGATCTTTACTGTTAAGATACTAAACAGAGAACTCTTATCAGTGGATTTTTTTGGTTGGCTTATTTTGGCATATTTGTGTTATTGATATTTGACTTATTATGGTTGTTCATGATAAATTTATAAAATTTAGTTGCACAGTCCACTAGAAACTGGTAGTTTCAGATTGCAAGATGGAGATATTTTATGTCATAAGTTTCTCTTTGAGTCAGTGGTATACCCACACATAACTTACAGGCCGCCTATATTAAGTCAGGCCCATACTGATAGGATAAGGATGAACCTAGAAAATGGCAATAGTAGCCCCAGACTTTTCATGCTTGATCTCTATATTGTGCTTATTTTTATCCTTTGTGTTATGAAGGTAAAGTTTTATACCAAATAAAATCTGAATCTGATTTGATTATTTGACTCTTTGTACAACTTTATAGAGAATGTGGTAGAAGGCAAAGATGGTCATAAAGTCTTGCCTCCCTTATATTTCTCATCTCACATCCCCCATTATATATGCTGTTTTGCTCCTGGCCTCAGATTTGTGACTTGCCATGGAAGATAGTCATAGTGATACACAAAAGGACTAAGAAATGCTAGCCTATCCCAGCTGTTTAGAACCATATGAACAAACCCAGGCCAGCTGAGTGAAGGATAACCTACAATGCAGATGAGAGACAATCCCACACCTGAGGCCCTCAGATTATACAGTACTGACAGCTGTGGGACTTGGCAGCAGGTTACAGACGCATAAGGCAGAGCAGCTGCTTCCTCATAGAATGATGCCTCTGAGCATCATCCCCTGTAGGGCACTTTATTATAAAGGAAAAGGTAACTGCCATAGCATGTATTACTCAGCTTTGCATTGCTACAATAAAGTGCCCAAGGCAGATGCTTTATAAAGATAAAACACCTTCATAGAAAAGATAATATTAAGCAGCTGGTCAAGCCGCATCACTGAAAACTCAGACACTCACTGAGCATGGTTTGTGCAGTAACTCTTGGATGAATGTTAGTTCAGGATGGACCACACTTGGCCTATCTCCAGGCCAATAATATGGGAACACTAATCCCTAACAGGAAGATAACACTAAAGGGTTATCTCATAGTTTGAAGATAGGAATTTGTAAAGGCACAGCAGACTTGTTGGCTAGATTGCTTCATGATGTGAATGGCATGAAGCGAGTGTATACAGGAGCAACCAAAGGATCACTTACAGAACTAGGAATAGAGAGAAGAAAAGAGACTAGGGTTCCACAATCTCATTCAAGGGAAGGACTGGATAACCTAATGCCCCATCTCTTGAAGTCCGTACCTGTTAATGATGTCACCCTTAGGACTAAACTTTTACATGTGAACCTTCAGGGGATCCTCATGAAAACTGTAGCACAGTATGCTTAGAGTCCGCTGTGGCCAGACTCTAGCCTTCTTCTCACAAACCTCCTCCAACACTGCTGGTCACTTCTCTTCCTGTTAGGGATCAGTGTTCCCATATTGTTGGACTGGAGACAGGCCAAGTGTGGCCCATCCAGAACTAACATTCATCTAAGAGTCACTGCAAAAACCATGCTCATCGAGTGTCAGAGTTTTCAGTGACTCTGCTTAACTAGCTTCTTAATATTATTATTTTTTTATGAAGCTGTTACTCATTTCTTTTTTTATTTTCTATAATTTTATTGGAGAACAAATAGCAATGAGATAGTTTCAAATCAAATTAGAACAGATTCAACAATTAATATACTGCATATTGTTTTTGTACTGGTATTTGTTGTATAAGGTGCAGATATGATATTCTATTTACAAATACTATTAGAGCAGATCGCTTTATTCATTGAATTAAGAGAATGTAGCTGTATACCTATTGGATTTTTAAAAGCTGAATTATAGTAGTTTCAATGATTAATACTTTTTACATTGTTATCTTCCTAGTGGTTATTCATAGTACAAGAAGCAGACAGGATATCCTGTCCAAACACTATTAGTGCAAATCTTTTTTCTTATAGAATTATGTGAAAGTACTGCATATTTATCCTAACTGTTCTGTATATACAAATACAAAATGCTCCTTCCTTTCTTTTTTTATTTTATTTTATTTGTTTTTACTTTTTTGTTTGTTTCCTTGTTTTTGTTTGCTTTTTTAAATTTTTTTAATTTTTTTATTTTATTGAACTACAAATGTCAATCAGACAGTTTCAAGACACCTTAACAATACAGATTCAATAAATTAATACATTGCAAACTGTTTTCATAATGTTTTGGTATTCTACAAGGTGCATACATGATATCATATTTACAGATATTATTTTAGCAGATATCTCTTATCAGTGAATTAAGAGTGTAGCTGCTTACTTATCTTATTTTTTATACCTGAATTATATCAAAAATTCAATAATTATTTTCCTAGTGGATGAGCGTAGTACTAGAAACTGACATAATATCCTGTCCAACCACCATTAGTGCAGATCTTTCCTCTCATAGAATTATGTAGAAGCACAGCGCTATCTATCCCAACTGTACTGTCTATACACACACATCATGATTTTTTCTTTCTACACCCCTTCCTTTGTCTACACCTGTCAAAGATGGGCACTCCATTGTCATTCAACTAACTTAGTTGCTTGAGCTCGACACCACAATCCAACACAGTCCAGCAACAAAATGCTCCTTCCTTTCTATCCCCTTTTTCTTTATTTAGTCCTGTCAGAGATGGGTATTCTATTGTCATTCAATTATTATAGGTGCTTGAATTCAGTGAAACAATCCAACACAGTCCAGCAGTCCACAATAGTAGTGGGTTATCTGAAGAAGTTGTTGACTCACCTGCTGACACTGACAAAGGATCTACAAAGTGAGGTACAGGGTTACAGGATAAACCCTGAGGGGACTTGACTGACCTCATCAGATATAAAAGTTACAGTTTTTGTTATATAGGTCTTGCTTTATCTCAGTCTTAACCATCCAGCAGAAAAGTATAAAAAGAAGGTATATAAAATAAAGCAATAATAATATGCTGAGCTATAAATGGCTCTAGCTAAAAACTGCTTAATATTAGTAATATCAACTTTGGTTCTTTGAACAAGTTTTGTTTTATCCACACATACATTTTCCATGGAAATTTAAATTTTTGAATTCACTAAAATATGTGGTGCGATATGGAGGTGTGATACTGATAGCTGGCAAGAGTGAAGCGGAGCTCAGAAGACACCAACTGCTAGTTTAGCAGGTGCAAGTGCTGCCAGTTCGCCAAAGTCCCCGCCGCTCTTGGTGCGTGCATATCCTGCAGCATTTGTGTTTCATCTATGTATTTATCTGACCTTACAACTATCTATGTATTTTATAAGAATTTGACTGTATGTAAGTTAAATATATGGCAGATGCTTAAATTTAAAAAATTTCCAGTAAAGGCAAACTGTTCCTAATACTATTCAAAATGTTTCACATCTCTTGGGACACACTTGTCGCATCCTTCTTGCCTGAAACAGCCTTCTAAAGAAGACTTTCTGATGTCCTCCTTTGGAGCATCTTTATGAGGTAAGCTAAAAAATGTGAATTCTGTGGCCAAATGCCATCCAGTGAAAATCAGGCTTGTAAAAACATCATGTTGTTTCTCCTAATTTACAAGTTTTACTGGATCTGGCACTGTATAATTTCTGGCTCTTCATCAAAGTCAAACAAAACACATTCTGCAAGTAAATATTTTTAATTTATCTTGGACATTGAGGTAGCTATGATAGAACAAAGAAAGACACTCACAAGTGAGGACTTCTAGAAATTCTTCAGAAAGTGGTAAGAACAATGGAACAGGTACATTCAACATGATGGGTATATTTTGAAAAGGATTAATGGCAATGTATTTTTATTGTAAAATTTTTAAAGATTAAATATTCACTGTATTTTTTTATCACATTGCATATATCATGCTAATATTAGCAAGAGGCTGTGACCAGGAACTACCACAGTTTTGCACCTTTTGATTTCCTTCTACACTTTCTGAACCTCTGCATTTTCTTTGAAATGTGACCTAAATGTCCCTTTTTCTGTGAAATCTGTGTTTTTCACATCCTAGCTATTCCACTTTTTTCTGTGCTCCATATGACTTTGCATATATTGTTCACTACAGCCTTATCATGTCCATATTCATTGTTTTTGGAAAAGCCTGCCTAAACTGTCATGCTGTGACCCTGAACACATGACTGTCTACTTCTATGCCTCTCCCCTAGGCATGCAATGGAGCAGAACACCTTGTACTCATGAACTGAGCAATCACCAAACTAGACATGCTGGATGAACTTCAGAGAATTAAGCTTAATGCAAGATTTTAAGTTCATCTTAGACAAATTCATGATTCTTTGTTTTTGGTGTGTACTCTGAAGTCTACTTTATAGTGCCAACATTCTGTTTTGTTTTTATAGAGCTTCTTTTGGCTTCAGGGCAAGCATTTACAAAGGAAGGAAATATAAAAATGTTATTTAAAACATATGAAAATCTGAGTCAAATATGTTGGAAGAAGGGTGTTTAATGGAACCAAGAGATCATGAGGAGCAGATAGGAGCCTCCAGCCTCCTCAGATGGATGGGATTGTCTCATTTCAGTAAAGACAAGATGAACCACACTGGTATCAAGGTCCAGATCTGAGTGGTTTAGCAGCAGACACTACTCTCTTTACACTACGTGAACAGTACAGATAGGCAGAGTAGCCCATTCGTCTGATTCTCTTGGGGATTTGGACCAACAGAGTATCCATCTAAATTCATGTTTCCACATTTATTCAGGAAAGGTAAGGAGAACAACGTAACAGTGGCTAAAACCACCATTTGAAAGTAACACACACCAGTTATTCTCCCATTTATTTGGCTAAAGGAGGTGACAATATCAGGCCTCATTATAACAGAGCAGGGAGGAGCGATCCTTCCAGACATCAGAAAGAAACTGAAACATTTGAGAGCAAAGAAATGACTTCCACGATTAGCAATTTACAGTTTTTTCTAAGTTGTTAAATTAAGTTTAATGGTATCATTTAGATACAGGCTAATGATCACACTCATCACAGGCTACCTGTCTATGGTATGTCATAGCTCCTCTCTGTCCTCATTCTCCTCCCCTCCCTTCAGCCCTCCTTCCATCCTTATTCACAAAATTTTGTTTCTAGTTTAGCATTTCTCCCTTAATTTTTCTCTTTTCTTTCCTGCTAACTCCATTTCCCTCTTTTTTCCCCAGTTCTTGAAATATATATTTCGTGGTATCTACTTTACATTTTGGTTCTTATTTATACTTGTTTCTCGTACTGGAGAGACAATGTGATGTTTTCACCTGTGTGTTCAATTTAGTTCAGTTAAAAATATGGGCTCAAGGTTTATCTATTTATCTATAAATGTACAATATTTATTTTTTTAGGACTCAGCTGTTCAAGTGCCTGCCATGCAAACACAAGGTCCTGAGTTCAATTCCTGGTACCTGTCGCAGTCTCTTCTCTTTCATGGTTAGGACAAAATACCCAACACCCCAAGTAAAGGAAGGAGAAGTATCTGTAGCTCACAGTTTGTGGAGGTTTCAGCCCATACTCTGCTGGCTCCAAGGCAGAGTGGCACTGGCTGAGGGCAACTGTACTTTGTGGTGGAAAACAGCAAAACAGCAAGAGTATACGTGAAGAGTACTGGCAACAATGCTACTGACAACAAGTCTGTCTCCCTTATGTTGCATTCAGGCTCTTTGTCCCAGGCCAGGTGTAGCACTCACACCCACAATCCCTGAAACATTTACATCCATAATCCCAGCATGGGATCATAAATTAATTACATACTCTGGAAGTCCACCTCATAACTACATGAGGCTTTCGGGGGACAACTAGATACAAACCATAACAGTACCAAAGTAATTTATCCTTCTTTATAGCTGAGTAGTATTCCGTCGCATAAAAGAAATGTCACATCTTTTAATTCTTTCTTTCTTTGATTTGTGGGAATTTGGGCTGTTTTAAGACTTAGCTATTGAAGAGCCGGGCGTGGTGGCGCATGCCTGTAATCCCAGCACTAAGGAGGCTGAGGCAGGAGGATTGTTGTGAGTTCGAGACCAGCCTGAGCTACAAAGTGAGCTTAAGGCCAGCCTGAACTGCACAGTGAGACCCTGTCTCAAAAACGACAAAAAAAAAAAAAAAAAAAAAAAAAAAAAAAAAAAAAAAAAAAAAAAAAAAAAAAAAAAAAAAAAAAAAAAAAAAAAAAAAGACTTAGCTATTGAAAACTGCTGCTATAAACACAGTTGTGCGCATATCACTGTGGTATGATGCTTTTAATTCTTTTGAGAATATACTAAGAAGGACAATAGCTGGGTCAAATTAAAATTCTAGTCTTAGTTTTTTGAAGAATCTCCACACTGATTGCACCAGTGTAAACTCATACCAACAGTGGAAAAGTCTTCCTTGGTCCCCACAGCCATGTCAGCATCTGAAATTGATTTCTTAGCAATAGGAATTCTTTCTAGAGTGAGAAGAAATATGAACATTGTTCTAATTTTCTTTTTTTTTTTTTTTTTTTTTTTTTTTTTTGTCTTTTTGAGACAGGGTCTCACTATGCAGTTCAGGCTGGCCTTAAGCTCACTTTGTAGCTCAGGCTGGTCTCGAACTCACAACAATCCTCCTGCCTCAGCCTCCCGAGTGCTGGGATTACAGGCATGCGCCACCATGCCCGGCTTGTTCGAATTTTCATCTCTTGAAAAATAAATCATGTTAAACATTACATATATATATATATATATATATATATATATATATATATATATATATATATAACAACATTTTTGTTCTGTTCTGAGAAGTTCCTATTCCTTTCAGATCCCATCTATGGCTTGGGTCTTTACATGTTGGGGGAGTCTGATATTTTTCAGGTATTTATACATTCTAGATACTAGGTCCCTGTCTGAAGATTACACACCATGGCCAAGTAGAATTCATCTAAGGAATGCAGGGATGGTTCAATATATAAAAGTGAATAAATATAATAGATGATATAAACAGAGCCAAGGACATATGATCTTCTTAGTAGATGCAGAAAATTCATTTAGCAAAGCTCAACATCCATTCATGACAAAACCATACTGAAAATGGGAATTGATAGTCTTTATCTGTTAAAAGCCATCAAAGATAAGCCAACAGCCAATATTATTATATTTAACAATCTAAAACTGAAAGCTTTTACTCTAAAATCACACATAGGACAAACATATTAATTATCATTGTCATCGAATATAGTTATGGAAACATTATCCAGAGTGATTAGACAAGAGAGAAAAATAAAAAGAATAATCAGAGAAGGAAGAAGTTGAAATATCATTATTTGAAAATGGCATAAAACTCTATTTAGTCTGCGGAGGAGTGTGGGTGACGGGACGGGAGCTGGGCCGGTCTCTCCGCTCGGTGATGGTCATTGTTCTCCAGAACAGGGATGGAGGAACTGTCAGCCCAAGAAGCCTCAGGATCACCAAGGGTCCAGTTTCAGTCTTTGGAGACCCGGTCTGAGTGTCTCTCCCCAGAGCCTCAATTCATGCAGGACACCGACATGGAGCAGGGACTCACTGGGGCTCCGCCTGTTCCCCAGGTGCCTGCTCTTCCCCACGAGGGAAGCCCAGGAGACCAGGCAGCTGCACTCCTGACAGCCAGGTACCAGGATTTCCAATTTCCAAGCCTGATGGGATCACCCAGCTGGAGCAAGATCTACAGGTCTTTGATCTGGAAACTAAGAATAGAGAAGTCTTAAGAGGTGACTGCTCAGATGGAGAAACCAGAGACAAGAACAAGCTGTTGATTCCTAAGCAGAAAATTTCGGAAGAAGTACATTCATACAAAGTGAGAGTAGGAAGACTCAAACAGGATATTGTCCAAGTTCCTGAGACTAGAGAAGTGTATAAGTCTGAGGACAGATTAGAAAGGCTTCAGGAAATCCTAAGGAAATTTCTCTTCCTGGAAA
>PVKA01016106.1:0-48602 GCA_004027165.1 Ctenomys sociabilis | reverse complement strand
GCACACCTGCAGCTTTGGAGATGCTGTTAGTGCATCCAGCACGGTCCCATCTACATTGCTAAAAAGCACCAAGCAATAGTAAAGGGAGTGCGTCTCTGGCCTCCTCATGAGGGCCCTTAGTCTTGGGTGGTCCCAGTGTCCCGTCATCCCCTGGCGAAGCCTCCCAGCACAGGGCCAAATGTTCCCCGCGGGCTCCAGGACAGCTCGGCATCGTAAACTGTGTCCATGCTGCCCTCTGGCGGTTATTGACGGCGCTGCATTAGCGTGGCCTCCAGAGCAGACACCATGGCGTGTGCTGCCCATTGGCAAGTTGAGGTCCTTGCTGCGGAGTCGGAGCGGATCAGTGCTCCTGTGCGTTAGCAACAGCGCAAAGGCTGTTTCTTAATAAGCCGGACATAAGCAACATTTCCCAAATAATGTACTCCAGTTTTGGGGGTGCCACCATTTTGCCCGTCTCCTCATGTGCACTTTGGGGCTTGAGACAGGATCTATGTAGCCCAGGCTGGCCTTGAACTCACGGAGCCTTCCGCCTCAGCCTCACGAATGCTGGGATGACAGATGCGTACCACCACGCCCAGCGACAATGCTTTTTCTTCTTTTTTGTACAGGGAACTGCACTCAGGACCTCACACTTGCCAGGCAGACACTGTGCCGCTGAGCGACACCCCCAGTCCAATAATGCATTTTAAAACAGAAACTTGAACACCCACAGGAGATGAAAGAAATTCGGCGTCTTTTACTATAATTGGGCAGCAGGCATGGAAAAATGAAAGCAAAACTAGGATTACCAAAACGTTAAAAGATAAAGGTTCCCATTTCACAAGCAAAAATAAGCAATGACTTCCCTCGGCTGTGCAAATAATGAAGAAGAGTAAAGAGATTATAATCATTATTATAAAAGCTAGGAGGAGGCTGTCACTGGGAAGGGATGGACCTGCCTGTGAAATTAGCACAGTCACATGTTTTGTACATTTTTTTCCTACGTTTTATATCTCACAGTGAAAGCCATTATGGAAGAAAAAAAGTAGCCAAGACATTTACAGACCCCTGACAATGGGGAGTGACCAGGAGTAAAACTCAGGGTGAGACAGCCGCTGGGGCGTGGCCGGTGGGGCTGTGATTCCCCGCCACAACCCCTAGGGCTGAGTCCTCAGGGCGCACAGGGTATGGTGACCTACACCCCAGGCCACAGCCCTGCTTGCTCCTAGCTGTCCTCCAGCCTCCCTCTCCTGGACTCGAGGGCCCCAGGCTGACAGCAAGCTCGATGATTTTTTTGTGTGTGTGGAACCAGGGATTGAACTCAGGCCCTTGCACTTGCCAGGGAAGCACTTATTCTACTGAGCCATTTCCCAGGCCCCACTAAACACGATGAAAACAACAGGAACCTACTCTCTGCAGCACCCTCAGCACCCAGATCTCCAAGCAGGCAGGGAAAAATCAAGCTCTTCCTGCTTTGTCTGGTTAGAGCAGTTGAAGATCTTCACCACTTATATACAGCCCACACCACCAATTCTGACTGGTCGGTGCCAGTGCCACATTAGTGGCCATACAGGTCTCTGATGAGCGTCACTGATACACATTATAACATATGCCCAAACTTGGCATGGTGCTGCACACCTGTAATCGCACCACTCAGGAAGCTGAGGCAGGAGGACCCTTGTGAGTTTGAGGCCAGCCAGGGCTCCAAAGTGAGCTCAAGCCCAACCTGAACAACATAGCAAAACTCTGTCTCAAAAAGACAAAAAAAAAAAAAAAAACCCACGCACCTGAGCTGAGCACAAGCTCAGGTGCAGGCCGCTTGCCAACATGTGCTAGGCCCTGCGTCTGATCCTCAGCCCTGAAAAGGAGGAAAGAAAGTGAGCAAGGCATGGAGAGGATTATTATCAAAAGAAAATCAGACCACTGAAACACCACCAACTGTCACTCACACACCCCCGGTGGGGCACGCTGGGCTCCACCCAGCCCGGTGATCTCATTCATCAGCAGCAGCGCTGAGCCTTGCCCAACAGGGCCCGTAAACATCCAGGGGTCCAAGCCTCCCCAAGACGGAAGAACTGAGGCCCCCAGGGTGCAAAGGACATCCCACAAAAACTCACCACTTTCTATTTTCCCATCTCTTTTCTTTTGTCAAAGACCACCTGGGGAAACTGAGGCTGGCCAATGCGTTGACCATTCTCCCGTCCCCTCCTTTTTTTATATTTTTCTCCTCTAGGGATGTTTTCTTCCAAAGAACCTTCCTTCCTTCCTTCCTTCCTTTCTTTTTGATTTTCTTTCTTTCTTCTTTCTTTCTTTCTTTTAATGTATTTAGTACAGGGTCTCACTACACAGATCCAACTTGTAGATGCTCCTGTTTTCCGCCTCCCAAGCACTAGGATTACAAGCGCCCACCCCCACTCCCAATTTAAGAACCCTTCTTTCTTCCAAGACATTCAGAGTTCAGTGCTACCAAGTTCACTGGTAGCCCCGCTCCTCCCACCTTGTTCAACCCACTTCGCTGGTGCTAAATGTATGAGAGGTAATCCAGAAGACATAACACCTACAGACCTGCTTCTCCTACAGGATTGCGTTTTCTGATTTCTTTCACTCACGAGGTTAAAAACTGCAGAGAAATGGGTGGTCTGTGAAGGAGCAAGAGCAGTGCAGTTGTGGGCAGAAGCCTGAATGTGAGGATGGGAGGCAGGGGTTGCATCCTCACCGGGCTCACCAATCACTTAAAGACCCCAGGGGAACCTGGTCCCTGCCTGGGCCTCACCATCCTCCAGAAGCTCTGTTGGCTCTTCTCTGCCCCAGGCCCTACTGGGGGTGCCTACGTCAGCCCTGGAAGGCTGGTGCCTGCAGACTGCATAGACCTCCTAGCTGACTGGTTTCACTGTCCAGAGGCCACTTCCTGCCCTCTTGGGCCTCATTTCCGGCCACAGCTAGATCCCCCACAGCTATCCCCCTGCCTGGTGGCCCAGTTTTCAGTCTCCAGTTCTCAAAGCCTCCAACAGCACCATCGAGCTTCCACTGTGGCTGGGGCCTGGAGTCCCCTGGGTGGGTCCCACTGTAACAGCCCAGGAAACCTGCTGAGATTCATGGCACTTCCTGTTAGAATCTCAAGCAGTACAGGTCAGTCTATGGGACAGAGAAAACTCCCAGCTCACAGTTTTGGGGATCGAACAACAAACAGCAAAACGATTATTGTCTCTGTTTCTTCATATTGATCTCACTTGAGCTTGTAAGCTCCCATTTCCACTGAAGGTGAGAACCAAGTTTAAAGACAATGTAGGCAGCCCTGTCACTCAATTCACTGTATCGGGATTCCCGATATATATGCATGCAGGCACGCAGGCGTGTACACACTGCCTGGGGGGTGGGGGCAGCTGTGAGGAAGTGCTTTGTCTCTCGCAAGCGCCTGGGGTGAGTTCCTAGGGTGGGGTGGTCCTCACTGGCCCCTTGGAATGTGTCACTCTGTTCCCTGATGCTTCCGCAAAGGTGGCTATCACCCTATCGTGGTCTCTGACACTCCGCTCACGGGACGCTGAGCCTCCCTGAGGACGGTGGTCTACACCAGCTGTGCTCATTCATTCCTTCTCTGGGGCTTAAAGACCCTCGTCTGCTCCCCTGCACTGTGCAAAGAGCACTGGTCTCACGGCTTTCACCACCTCCTCCGGCCACCACTATTCCACCACGTGGGCGCCATGCTGGTCTCTCCTACCAACCTCTTGCGATCCCTACTACCCTAATATTGCTGTCTATCTCCCTGAAGATAGGGGGCAAGACTCATTTTGGAGGACCAGTAGCTCTGAATCCTGCCCACACCTCCTCCTTCTGGCCTCTTCCACTCTCACTGTTGCCCTCTTCTCTCTCGGGTCAGGAGAGCATTCTCCATTACTGCCCTTCTTCCCCATGGAAGAAACTATGTGCTCTGGCTCCCCTTAGCGTTGTGTGGGATACGCCCAGCCAGGCTTAGAAAACTAAAAGTAACTAAACAAGGTTGTTCTCTTTGTTTTTGGTTCTTACCAAAAAAAAAATAATAATAATATTTTTCAAGAGAAAGGGGGGACTCAAGCTCTGAAATTTGACTCATCCCACAGGATTCTTTGGGGGTCATCCCTTCCCTGGCTCTTCCACCGTGAGGTCTACTTGACTAATAATGACATCAATCCCCAGCACTGCTATGATAATCAGAGCAGTGGTGATGATGACCTTCAGTGGTACTCTGCAGTGGTTTGACTGCGCCCCCTAAATACCTGCATACTAAATATAGTCCGATGCAGTGGTGTTGGGAGGTGGAGTCTTGGTAGAGCTGTTTGGGTCACAAAGGCTCTGCCCTTCAGAATGGATAAACGCGGGCTGGAGTTAGAGTTCAGTAACACAGTACTTGACTGGTAAGGGCAAAGACCTGAGTTCAAGTGAGTGTGAAGAGGCCGGAAGGAGGAGGTGTGGGCAGGATTCCCAGCTACTGGCCCTCCAAAGTGGTCTTGCCCCCGATCTTCAGGGAGATAGAGGCTGTGTACCCCTCCACTTGAGCCCATGCAAGCCCTCTCTTGCCCTTCCGCCCAACGTCATGGCATTCCACCCTGGTTAGTGGTGCCCAGGCTTTGGCAATCTGTCACAGCGACACAAGACGAGTCGCTATGTGATGACGGTTGCTTCTTAGGCACCTGCTTTGGAGCAGGTGCTGGACACTGTGGGTGCAGGAGTGAATGCAAGACAAGGCGCAGCCTCCGGGGTGCTGGAGTCCGCTGAGAGGCAGACGCCCATCAGCGGAGAGCAGACACTGCATGTGGACACGACTGCCCGAAAGCACTCTGAAGGTGAGGCTGAAGAACACAACTGGGAAGTGCACTGTCCTGCAGCAGGCAGCATAGAGGCCGCAGGAGGGAGTGGGGACTGCCTGAGCACTGCATCCCCGAAGGCCTTCAAGTTCCAGATGTGAGAAGATGAAGAAATACAAACGAGAAGAAAGCTGGGGTCAGGTGGAGCCCTCTCTCTCCTCATGGCAGGAGAGGAACTGAGCAACCACCGAGAGGTCCTCATGAATACATGGTGGAGGTCGATTTCAACCTCTCTGCCCTGCGACCAGTTTGCAGGTGGGGACAGCTTTGTTTACACAGCTGGAGAAGCTCCCCGAGTTCCCCTGCCAGCTTTATCTTAGCCGTGAACTTGGGATTGATTTCCAGCTTCAGTCATGCCCCACAGCTGAGGGTGCTGGGTACAGACAGGAAACACCTGCTATATGTGGCCAGGTGCAGGCCCTGCACCCCATCTGAAGGCTCTGGATGAGAGTCTAATGGGGAGCGCATTTCTGGCCTGGAAAGAGTCCATGGGGGAATTAGGAAGCTTGGCTAGGAGGCAGGAACAAGGTCACCAGTGAAGATGTGGAAAGACTGTAGTGTCGTTCAGAAGTTGAGTGGCAGGGCTTGATGGTCACTTTGACTGGACCGAGAGGTCTAGCAGATTTGTGAAGCACACTTCCAGGTGTGTCTATGGGGTTGCTTGTTTCCAAGAGATGCACCTCACATAGGCCGGCACGGTAGGGGGAAGACGTGCCCTGACTGTGGGCGACGCCATCCAACAAGCCTGGGCAGAAAATGGAAGGAAGAGGACGTGGGAACGCATTCAAAAGTCTCCATTCTGCTTGAGGGGTGTCCTTGCTACTGCCATCACCTGTGATATCAGACTCCGGCTTCCTCAGCCTTCCAACAGGGACTCCCATCCGTGGTTCTCTAGGAAGCTCCAGGCCTTCAGTCTGACACTGGCAGGGCATCCTTGACCTGCCTTCCAGCTTCCTGGACTGAGTGACTAACAAATCCTCTGGCTTTCTAGTGTGCAGAGAAGAGTCACAGTGTACAGGTGGGCTCTCCCACCTCTGATCCTGTGAACCTGTCCATACATCCCCAGACAGAATTATAGGTATAGTCTGTTGATCCTGTTCCTGCAGAGAACCATGGCCAGTACAACTTGGTGATGCTGGGCCAGCCAGATAGCTCAGCGGACTAAAGCACCCGCTTAGGCAGAGCGCAGCTGCCAGGGCTCACATTGAGATGGTGACTGAGGCTGGGCATGGTGGTAGCGCCTGTAATCCCAGTAACTTGGGAGGCTGAAAACAGGAGAATCACTGAGTCCGATCTACACAGTGAGACCCTGTAGACCCTACACTAAATACAAAATAATAATAATAATTTGGTCATGTTTTCAGTCCAGGGTGAGGTAGGACACAGGATTATTGGCTTGCAAGAGTGAATAAAAACAACACATGATGCTGTCTCCTGGTTAATGTTATGTGTCACCTTGACTCCCCAAATCAAATGTTGTTTCTGAGTCACTGGGAAGGTGTTTTGGGCTTGAACTGAATTATATCACAAGCTTTCCCAGGTCTCCAGCTTGCACATGGAAGGCTGCAGGACTTCCCAGGTCCCACAGTCACACGACTCATGTTTTCTATCACCCACTTATCTGTCTTGCCATCCTCCCATCCCCTTGGTTCTGTTTCCCTAGAGGACGCTGACGAATGTATCCCATTACTGAAAAAGAACTAAGTTAAGGCAGGAAGGTCATTTTTAGATTAGTTTGGGGCAGGCTAGGTGTTAGGTGCCTGTGACATGTCCCCAGGGGACCCATCTGTTAGCATGGTGGCACACGCCTGTAACCCCAGCACCGGAAAGGCAGGGACAGGACGACCACTACGAGTCAGAACTGAGTAGCAAGACCCTGTATCAGCAACAACAACAAAACATCCACAAGAGCAAAAAAAAGCACAGGATGTCAAGTTAAATTTGAAGTTCATATTTCAAGCCCTAAAAGAAAACTATCTCCAACCCAGATTGAAGTGTCCTACAGAACTATCTTTCAAAATTTATGGAGAAATAAGATTTTTCCATGAAAAGAGCACGGAAGAAATTCACAACCACCAAACCAGCCGCTCCAAAAGTTTTGAAGGATATTCTAAAAAAGCACAATGAAGACAAAAATTCCATGAATCCCAACAAAATGACTTCACCAGGCAGGGCAAGCAATCAAACAGAGAGGAAGGAAAGGAAACAAAAAACAGGAAAATAATATGAGGAGGACAAGTCAGTACACATCAGTTATAAGCATCAAACGGTCTCAACTCAGCAGTCAAAAGAAACAAACTGGCAGATTGGGTCAAGAACAGGATCCCACAATATCCGGCATACAAGAAGCACATTTAACTCAAAAAGAAACTCATAAACTGAAATTCAAAGGATGGAAACAATGTTCCATGCAACAGGACTCAGAAAAAGCAGAGGTCGCTATTCTGCTTGCAGACAAAGTGGATTTCAAGCCAAGACTTATTAAGAGAAGCAAAAAGGTCAATGCATCCTACATCCTTGGAACAATTCAAGAGGAGGAGATAAACAATCATAAATAAATGTGCACCGAATACCAGCACACCTAACTATATAAAACAAGCATTAATGGTCATGAAAATGTCAAATAAGGACTAATGAGGTTGTAGTGGAGGACTTCAGTACTCCACTGTCACAAATAGAGATTGACTAGAAAAAAAAAAATCAAAAAAGAAATATCCGCGCTGAACCAAACGTTTGAAAAAAATGGACTTAGCAGACATCTAGAGAGTGTTCCGCTCCACAACAGCAGAACGCACTTTCTTCTCAGATCCCATATAGACCACATACTAGCTCGTAGGACATGCTTTAGTAAATGCAAAGGAATTGAAATTATCTCATGTATATTATCAGACCACCATGCAAGAAAATTGAAAATCAACGGCAAAAGAAACCACAAGAAAGGACTGGCCAAATAGCTCAGCAGATTAAAGCACCTGCAAGCAGGCACAGGGGCCGGGGATTCAATCCCCAGGCCTGCCCCATGCTGGCCCCGCCCCCTGGTCATGGTGGCACACACCTGTAATCCCAGCTCTTTGGGAGGCTGAACACAGGCCAATCACTATGAGTCCATCTACACAGTGAAACTCTGTTGACCTGGAAGACCCTTACAAAATAAAAGAAAAATAGATTGAGGTCAAATAAGTAATCTAACGTTGAATCCCAAACTTCTCCAACCAGAAGAGCAAGTTAAACCCAAAGCACATATGAGTGAGTAAATTATAAAGATCAAAGCAGAAATTAGTGCAATTAAAACTAAGAAAACAGTGCTGGCCAGATAACTTAGCAGATTAAAGTGTCCGCTTAGGCAGACACAGGGTCTGGGGGTTCAATCCCTGGCTGCTATGATGGCCCTGCCCGTAGGGTGCACTGAGATGGAGTCTGAGACTGGGCGTGGTGGCAGGTGCCTGTAATCCCAGCACTTGGGAGGCTGAAAACAGAGGAGAATCACTACAAGTCCAATCTGTGTAGTGAGGCCCTGTAGACCCTGTACTAAATACATAAGAAAAAAATAAAAACTAAGAAAACAGTATCAAGAAAATTAATAAATCAAAGAGTTCTCTAAAAGATTAAATAAAATTGATAAAACTTACCCAACTATATCAAAGAAAGGAAAGAAAAGATTCAACTCCATGCAGTTAGAAATGAAAAGCATGCCTGGTGTGGTGGCACATGACTGAAATTCCGACACAGGGGAAGCTGAGTCAGGAGGATTGCCACAAGTTTGAGGCCAGCATGGATTACAAAAGGAGTTCATGGCCAGACCTTGTCTCAAAAAAAAAAAGGTGATATCCCAGTGGATCCTGCAGAAATCCAGAAGGTCATCAGTACATATTCTGAGAAACTGTATTCTAATAAGATGGAAAACAAGAAACAGATTTCTAGATATATATATGAATTATCAAAGCTGAATCAATGTGGTACCAGGGATCGAACTCAGGACCCTGTGCTTGCCAGGCAAGCACTTATTCTACTGAGCTATCTCCCCAGCCCAAAGCTGAATCAAGAAGATATAAAAATTCTAACTAAATGAGTATCAGTCAATAAAACTGAAGTTGCAATTTTTTTTTTTTTTTTTTTTTTTTTTTTTTTTTTTTTGCAATTTTAAAGACGACCAAAGAAGAAAAGTCCAAGTACCTACAGATTCACTGCTGGCTTCTGCAAAAAATTTAGAGGTCTCATGCTGTTTCTCCTCAAACTCTCTAACGAAATTGAAAGGGAAGCAATACTCCCAAACTCATTCCTAGGAGCAAGTAAAAAAGGAACTACAGGCCGATCTTCTCAATGAACATGCAAAAATCCTCAGCAAGATACTGGCAAACACAGTGCAGCAAATCATCAAGAAGATTATACACCATGACCAAGTAGGATAATCCAAGGATGCAGCCATGGCCCAACATAAACAAATCAGTACATGTAATATACCACATTAACAGAGGCAAAAACAGAAATCACATGATCATCTCAATAGTTGCAGAAAAGAATCTTTGACTAAGTACAACACCTATTCATGGTTAAAAAAAAACACAACAAAACCTAGCAGGGCGTGGTAGTTCATGCCTGTAATCCCAGCATTCGAAGGCTGAAGCAAGTAGATCCTTGGGAGTTTGAGACCAGCCTAGGCTACAAAGTCATCTCAAGAACAGCCTGAGCTGCAGGCCATGACCCTGTCTCAGAAAGACAATGAAGAAGACGGCGTGGTGGCACACACCTGTGATCCCAGCGCTCGGGGGGGCTGGAGACAGGAGGGTCACTAGGAGTCCAGCAGCATAGTGAGACCCTAGAGACCCTGTGCTAAATACATTTAAAAAGAAAAAATCTACAGAAGGTTGTGATTGGTCTTTGTCTCAATCTGGTCAAAGCCATCCACAACAAATCAACAGCTAGCACCATAATGTTCAAATGCTAAAGCTTTCACTATAGAATCAGGAACAAGACAAAGATGCCCACTGTCACCACTCCTATTCAATAGAGTTCTAAAAACATTAGCCAGAGGAATTAGACAAGAGAATGAAATAAAAGGAATAAGGACAGAAAAGAAAGAGGTTAAATTATCATTATTTGTAGGTGACATGATACTGTACATAGGAGACCCTCAAAACTCAACCAGAAAAAGCCGGGCGTGGTGGCGCATGCCTGTAATCCCAGCACTAGGGAGGCTGAGGCAGGAGGATTGTTGTGAGTTCGAGACCAGCCTGAGCTACAAAGTGAGCTTAAGGCCAGCCTGAACTGCACAGTGAGACCCTGTCTCAAAAAGACAAAAAAAAAAAAAAAAAAAAAAACTCAACCAGAAGACTTGCAGATTTAATAACCTGACAATTCAGTATTATAGCTGGATTAAAAAGTCAACACCCCAAAATCAATAGCCTGTGAAATTCACATTATTTTGTTTAGCGAAATTTTGTATCATTTGTAATTTTTCTATTGTAATACTCTTTTGTACTCTCTTTTAAAATGAAAAACAAATTAAAAACCACTTATTAAAAATTCTACCTTTTGCCCATTGGAAAAAAAGATTAATAGCTTTCCTGTGCGTGAATAACAAACTCACTGAAAGAGTAATTAGGGAAACAACACCTTTCACAATAGCATCAAAAAAAATGAAATACTTAGGAATAAATCTAACAATGGAAGTAAAAAACCTTTACATTGAAAACTACAGTACTCTGAAAATGAAGATCAAAGAGCATATCAGAAAAAAGAAAAGATGTTTCTTGTTCTCAGATAGGCAGAACCAACATAGTGCAAATGGCCATAATTCCAAGGCTGTTATACAGATTTAATGCAATTGTGACCAAAGCACTAACAGACTAGAAAAAAATCCTAAAATTAATTGGAACCAGAAGACACCTAGACTAGGAAAGCAATTCTGGGCAACAAAGGCAAAGCAGGAGGCATCATAAACCCTGACTTGAAATTATACTACAGAACTATTATGATTAAATGTATACATACATAAATACATGCATACATATGTACGTACATACAGCATGGTACTGGAAAAACACAAACATGAGGATCAGTGGAACAGAATAGAAGATTTAGAAACAACTCTAAATACACTCAGAAGCTTATCTTTGAAGGGGCCAAACATTTTTTTTTTTTTTTTTTTGTCTTTTTTTGAGACAGGGTCTCACTATGTAGTTCAGGTTGGCCTTAAGCTCACTTTGTAGCTCAGGCTGGTCTTGAACTCACAACAATTGTCCTGCCTCAGCCTCCCGAGTGCTGGGATTACAGGTATGCGCCACCATGCCCGGCTTGGGCCAAACATTTTTACTGGAAGAAAGACAACTCTTGGGCGGGCAAGATAGCTCAGCAGTCTAGAGCGCCTCTCAGGAACCGCGGTTCGAGCCCCAGATGCCATGCCAGCCCCTCCCCGCAGGGCCGGCTGAGCTCACCCCCCAACCCCGCGAAAAAAGAATCTGTGATGTGTAGCGAGACACTGTATTAAATAAAGGAATTAAAAAAAAAAAAAAGACAACTCTTTAATAAATCATGCTGAAAAAAACTGGCTTTCCACAAGCCAAAGACAACAGCTAGATCAAAATGCATCAAAGATTTAAATATTAAAACAGAAACACGTAGCCTGATGTAAGGTAAAACTCGACATAGGTATAGGAAGACTTTTTGGACAAAACCTCAATTGCCCACATGCCATGCTGGCCCCACCCCTGGGGTGCACTGAGATGGTAATTGAGACTGAGCATGGTGGCACCTGCCTGTAATCCGAGCGCTTGGGAGGCTGAAAACAGGAGGATCCCTAAGAGTCTGAGCTGTGCAGTGAGACCCTGTACTAAATACTTTAAAAAAAAAAAAGGAAGTCAATTTTAGTTAAATTAAAAAACAAACAGTATGGCCGGAGGATGCATCCATTTGCTTAGAAATGTCTCCCGTTTATCCTTATGGTAGAGTACTTCATTGTATTAAAAAAAAAAAAAAAAAAAAAAAAAAAGCATCATCTTTATCTATACATTGGTTGACGGGTATTTGGGGTATTTTCAAGATTTAGCTATCACGAACTGTGGCACTATAAACATGGGTGTGCTGTGGTATGATGATTTATTTTATTTTTTAATGTATTTAGTACAGGGTCTCACTATGTAGATCAGACTCATAGTGATCCTCCTGTTTTCAGCCGCCCAAGCACTGGGATTATAGGTGCGCGCCACCATGCCCAGTCTCGTCGCTGTCTCAGCGTGCCCCAGGGACAGGGCCGGCACAGCACTCCAGGGATCAAGCCCAGGCCGGTGCACTCCGCCTAAGCAGGTGCATTAGCCCACTGAGCTATCTGGCTGGCCCTGGTACTATGATTTTTAACTCTTTCAAGAAGATATACAGAAGGGGATAGCTGGGTCCAATGGAATCTCTAATCCTAGCTTTTTGAGGAATCTCCCCACTGATTTCACCAGTGGTTGCACTAGTCTGTACCCCAACCAAGAGTACAGAAGGGTCCCTCTTTTCCTACAGCCCTGCCAGCATTTGTTTGCTATTGGCTATTTTCTTCAAAACAATTTTTAATCATCTATTTATGTATTTGGTACAGGGTCTCACTACAAAGCTTGGATTTGTAGTGATCCTCCTGTCTCAGCCTCCTCAGCACTGGAATTACAGGTGTCCAATACCACAGATGGTCTCACTGGCCAGCTCAGCACACCCCAGGTCCCAAGGCCCCTGTCAGGGCCAGAAACCAGTGTAAATTTCACTGTCCTGAAGGTGCAGGCTTGCTGGACTGATCCACCACCCTGCCGCAAAGCTACGGCTGGCCCGCTGGGATTGGGCAGGGCGGAGCTGGTCTCTGTCTGCCCGCACTGCCCACCAGGGACAGCAGACATGCCTTGAAGAGGACGTTGTTTGCTTTCTTGTTTTTTCTTTACTTTGTTTCATTGCTTCCTGACTATCCTTATACTATGAACATTGTTCCTAATTTTCTTGTGGTTATTCTGCTCTGTTCTTGTTATTTCTTTCTTCCTTTTCCCTTCTTCTTCACCAGTTTCCCAAAGTTTTCATAATCTCTTTGTCCTCCAGCTGGCTTCTACTCTCTTCCTCTATTTCTGTATTTTTCTCCTAAGCTCTTTTGAACTTTCTCCCCTGTGGGCAATTTTGCCCACAGGGGAGGATAAGGAAGAGGGGTTATTTTATATATGTTTATACGATGCAGTACTCCTTTGCCATAAAGGAGGATAAACTTGAGATATTTCTACGTATGGGGCTGAACCTCAAGATCATACGCTTAAGTAAAGTAAATCATAGTTTACTGGTGTGAGAAACAGAAGAGTATAAAATATGGACCAAAATGGATGATTGATACCAGAAAGTAGGCAGAAAAGGTTTGAATGAAGAGGAAACAAGGGAGGAGGGAGGGAAGGAAGGAAAAAATAGACACAAGCTTGTTTAAATAAGGAGGTGAAGAAGAGCTGGAAGTCAGGGGAGGGAAATAGGGGAAAAAGAAGAATCAAGATACAATGTCTGGGTGCAAATTCCCTACAATGAATGTGCTCATTGTGTGTATCAAAAAGCAACGATAAAATTAAAGGGGAAAAAGAAATAAAACTGGCCATGGTGTGAGAATCTGAGCCATAGGAATTGGCAGGTGCTACACACATCAGTCTGGTTTGTTTCAGTTTGCTTTGCTTTTTTTGAACGCTGGTTGTTAAAACATTTATTGGCCTGACTTCCCTAGGTCCTAATATGAAATGAAGCCCTGTGGCAGAGGGGATCAGTGTCACCCTCCTATCCTGAGGGTTCTCAGTGCTCAGGCCAATGATAAACATGTCCGTAACCCCGCACTCCGGATGACTGGCAACTTATTGAGACCCTATCTACAAAAAGGGGAGAGTCGGAGCTGAGGCTCAGTGTGAAGCACCTATGTTCACTCCTCAGTACTAAACAGTTTTAGAAAATATAAATAAATAAATAACACTTTGTCTTTCTTTTTTAGGATGTGATATGTGATATGTGTGTAAGCTTGTATATAATGTGTCTCCTACAGGCTGACCGGAAGCTCGCCACTGAACTACTTACACCTGAATCCTTGTCCTAGGATCTACTTGCAGGAGACCCCAAGCACAAGCCTGAAGGACTCAGGGCCCCTGGCCAGCTCAGAATCAGTGTCAGCAGTGGCACTGGGGAGTACACTCTGTGCAAAAGTCCCTGGTATGGCAGGCTATGGCCCCATCTCCCCTGCTCTCTCACTGCTGTTGGGAGGTGTGGGGTTCCCTGCAGCAAGGCACAGAATGGGGTCCAGCTAACTGCGGGCTGCTGCACACTCAGGAAACCTTTGAGTGTGGCAGCAATGTCCTCGCCATGGACAGCACTCCTCAGTGGGTCCCTCAGACAGGAAGTCTCCAAAAGAACAGAGCCTGGGCACCATCAGAAGCCAGGCAGACTTCCCCTACTCCAGCCGCTCTTGAGAAACTGAGCCACGCTCTCAGGGATGGGCTGAGGGAAAGGTCATAGCTGGGTGACGAGCCCCGAGGAGCCTGCGTGAATAGCTGCTCCTAGCTGAGCGAGAGAAATGGCTCAGGGTGTGGGCCAGAGGCAGGCACCTGCCTAGCATGCAAGAGCTCTGGGTTTGACCCCCAGGAAGGGGTGGGGCCCCCCAATATCCCTTTCAAGGACACATCAGTGGCCTGATGACCTTCTATCTGGCCCCAACTCCTCTTAGGGCCACAGGCTGGGGACCAAGCCTTCAACATGTGCCCCTTCCCAGGGCATTTGAGGTCGGGCTGTAGCGGCAGGAATGGTGCAGGGAAGAGGCCAGACTGAGGGAACAAGAAGTCCAGCAAAGGGTGTGAAGTGATTTCCCCAGGCTTCTTGCACCCTGTGGTGTAAGCAGTGAGCTCGCAGTGTGAGGGTCAGTGTGCCAATTCCTGGGGCTTCTTGTAGGATTCATTCTGAGGAATACCAGCTTGGAGAAACAAGTTTCATTTAAAGAACTGGCAAGGGCCGGGGATGCAGCTTGGGCAGTTCAATTCCTGGTAACTAAATAGATAATGTGGGCAACCAGAAAAGATTTAACCCAAACACATGTAAGGAGGTGACACTCTGGCCCACAAACAGCTCCTCAGCAGCACTAACAAGCAGCCGTTTTTCAGGCCACATTATCCAGGATGCAGTAAAAACAAATTTAACACAAAAGAATAAAGATAAATAAAATCACTCGGAGATTTATTCCTTGGTAAGTAACATGCATCAAAAAGGGAAGAGAAGTGCAATTCTCCACCATTCAGAACACAGTGACAACCGAGACCCCAGGAAGCTAGTCTGAGAGCGCATAACCCACACACACCCCAGCTCTCAGAGCGCTTTTATCACTAACCAAGACAGACTGGAAGTAAGTGAAGTCGCCAACCGAGGAGCCAGAAAATAAGCAACAAAATAAACTCAGGGAGAAAAATACAAATAAAGATAAAAGCGGATAAAACAGACAACACAAAAATCCGTAGCACTGACCAGTTTCAGACGTGTCTGTTTGAAGTTGCCATGACATACTTGGGTCTCGGAAGCCCAATTAAGGGAGGAGTCAGGAAACCAGCGAGCAGAGTGGAATACAAACAAGGCCGGAGAAAGGTGAAGCAATCAGAGGCAAGCCCCGAGGAAAGCTTGTGATTCGGAGCAACTACTAAATGCACGTAGAATGTGTTTCATTTGGAGAGTTGGATGGCACCTTTACCAATCAGGTTTTTTGGTTTTTTTTCCCTGTGTTTTAGGGCAGGGTGTTCAGGGTCTCACTATGTAGATCGGATTCATAGTGATTCACCTGTTTTCAGCCTGCCAAGTGTTGGGATTACAGGGGCCACCACCACACCCATCCAGCACACCTGGGGAGGGGGGCGCTGGGCCGGCATAGCAAAGTGGGGATCAAACCCTGGCCACTGCACTCTGCCTAAGCAGGTGCTTTAGTCTGCTGAGCTATCAGGCCAGCGTCACCGATCTGTCTTAACTCATGCTGCCATCGTGAAACACCACAGACAATACAAAGGTGTTTTCTCACAGTTCCGGATCCTCACACACACAGACTTTCCTCTGTGTGTAAGGAGAGAGGTGTCTCTTCCCTGTTCACAAAACCTCATTTCCCTTTCTCTCCTTCAATCTTTGTATTCAAATAACATCACTTTGAGTGGCAGGGCTTCAACATACGAATTAGAAGGGGGCCTCATTCAGTGCACAAGATGCTTCTAGAAAAATGAGAATTTTGTTTGTTTTTGAGACAGGATCTTGCCGTGCATCTCAGGCTGACCTTGTCCCCACTATGCAGCCCAGGCTAGCCTCAAACTTGCAGTGATCCTCTTGCCTTAGCCTCTCAAGTACTGGGATTATAGGTGTGCACCACTACACTCGCCAAAATGAGAATATCCAAAAGCCTGAGAAGGAATTGGAATTGATTTTAGAGTTGATAGAACTGTTTTCTTTTTTTGTCTTTTTGAGACACGATCTCACTATGCAGTTCAGAGTGGCCTTAAGCTCACTTTGTAGCTCAGGCTGGTCTCAAACTCACAATCCTCCTGCCTCGGCCTCCCGAGTGCTGGGATTACAGGCATGCACCACCACACCCGGCTCAACAGAACTGTTTTCAAAAGTAGTATGGATCAGAGTAGTAGTTCTTGCAGACTTTTAAAGACTGTTGCTGGGCTTCTTTTTAACTACACAGTAAACAAAACAAAAACCACAGAACATATTCTAGTTTGTTTTACAAAGCCAGCACAGCCTTGATACCTAATCTTCCAGAGGCAGCCATGGGTAACCAAGTTGGGCAATTTAACAAGATCCCACGGTTCATGTGCATGGCAGAGTTTGAGGCACACCACCGGGCACTAAGATCCCCAAATCAAAATGACCAGCAGGTTGTTGGTGTAGTAGCTGGTGGTGGAAGAATTGATAAACCTATCTTGAAGGCTGGCCAAGCCTAGCACAAGCACAAGGTGAAGAGGAACTGCTGGCCACGTGTACGTGGGGTGGCCATGAATCCCGTGGAGCATCCCTGTGGGGGTGGTAGCCACCAGCACATCGGCAAACCCTCAGCCATCCGCAGATCCCCTGCAGGGCACAAAGTGGGTGTATTGCTGCTCGCAGGACGGGGCAACTCCGTGGGACAGTGCAGGACAGAGAACAAGAGCTGAGGGGATAAAGTTTGTCTTTGGGGAAAAAAAAATGACCAGCAGGAGCCCAAATCACTGAGGCCACAGGTGCCTCAGAGTCAGGGGCTCACTCCACGGCTGTCCTCTCGGCACAGCAGGGAGTCAAGAAGTCAGGAAGCCTCGGCCAGGCCCACCCTTGCATGCGTGCAGCCTGGCCTGCTCCGGTTATCCCTGTACCCAGGAGGCAGCTCCTAACTGTTAGAGCAGGGTACTCTAACTGCTGCTTTGCAAGAGAGACAGATTGGCTCAGTGTAAAACTTAACCCTTGAACCATCCAGAGAGATAATGAACTCCATCTGCCTGGGTCCTACCCTCCAGAGATACTCTTGGGGTGACACTGGCCCTAGGAGAGAAACCGGTCTGACGACAGCAGACTTTTCCCCAGTCTGAAGAACTCAGACTCACAAGGACTCAAAATGCCCCATGGTTGTATCCTGTAACAGTAACTGCAGACTTGGCTGACTGAGGCAAAGTTTCATTTTCAAAGTCTTCCACACACCCTTCCATCTTTCTGTCTCCATGCCTGCACTACCAGCTTTGGCAGCATCTCTCAAGATAGGAGTGAGCAGGAAGCAGGTCCAACCTCACTCCCATTATCGGTCACATCTGTGCATGCAGGGCTGAGAAGAATCACGGACAGGTGTGCATCCCTAGCTCCAAGTTGCCATGGTGACCAACCTGTCAGGTCCAGAGCAGATGCTGTGCATGCTGTGGCTTGAGGACTGCTCATCAGAAGCACGAACAACCCAGGGTTCCCTCTCTCTGTCTGTAATGGACTTAATGCATGCCTGCTGACTAATGGGTGCTCAGCCACAAAGCATCCAGAAGCAGCTAATGGCCCCTTCCTTCTGTCAATGTCCATGGTGAATAAAGTGCTTTCACTGCGACCTTCATGTGCAAACATGCGGGGGCCTGAGTACTCTATCCTGGGCTGCCCTTATTGTAACTACGAATATGGCTGTGGCACTGGAAGTAAAAGGCCCTGTGGGCATCATACAGAAGAGCACATGCCCAGCTATCTGTGGGCTCTCTGTAGGCTGGCACCTTGGCTCCTCCAGTGCTGAGTCACGGGCTTGGAGAGGGGGCACACTGGCTCGTAGGTGACCTGAAGTTATGATTCCCTAAGGCCACCTTCCCAGCAGAGAACCGACTTTCCCAGGAGCTCGTGGGCTGAGCACCGCACACCCCTTCTCGGGGATACGGCTGCACTGGGGACGCTAGAACCCCACTGCCTGGAACCAGAGCCTGCTAGCCTTGAGAAGCCCTCCATGAGCAGTGACCCAGCCCTCAGCCCCTAACTGCGAGTGGGAACTTGAGTTTTCTTCTTCAGGGAGGAGGGAGTCTGTTCTGAATGTGTGGAGAAAAAGAAAAATGAGCAGGGGACAAGAACAGACCAGAGAAGGCCGTGGGACTCTTGACAAAGTTTCTACTCTCCTCCTCCTCCTAGCACAGGGTAGGACAGGGCCTCCTGGACTCCTAAGTGAGGTGTGGCCATAAGTTTACTTTCAACAGTGAAATGCTACTGGGAAAGATGTCATTTCCTGGTGGCAGCTTTTTTTTTTTTTTTTTTTTTTTTTTTTTTTTTGTCTTTTTGAGACAGGGTCTCACTATGCAGTTCAGGCTGGCCTTAAGCTCACTTTGTAGCTCAGGCTGGTCTCGAACTCACAACAATCCTCCTGCCTCAGCCTCCCAAGGGCTGGGATTACAGGCATGCGCCACCACGCCCGGCTTCCTGGTGGCAGCTTTAAAAGCCTGTGCATGATAAATGGCACCCCCTAACTTTCTAGAAAGCAGCTGCACAGGCTCCAGCAGCCTGGGTTCCACTGACCACAAGGAGCAGGTCTACCTCTCTCCTATTTTGGACATGAATGGGGAACAGAAATCTTTGTGGCTTTAAACCCTAAAGTTTTGTCACCATTTGTCACTACAGCCTCACCTTGTCAGTCCTGACAACACCCCTGGAATAACCAAGCAGTAAGGTGTGAGTGCTCCCATTCTTGGACTCCTTTCTTTAATCCTGGGTTTACAATACATCTTCTATGACACCACTGTCATATTGCTGTAATGTCCACGTGTCACATGGTGGTAACAAGACATCCCCCATGCCCAGTAGCAATAGGAACAAAGCTAATCATTTCCAGACGGAGGTGAGGCTGCACAACAGTCAGGATGTGGAGAAAGGGGGAAAAAGTGCCATTTAAAAGTGCGGTTGCAGGCCAGGGAGATGGCTCAGTGAAATAAGCACTTCCCTGGCAAGTGCAAGGCCCTGAGTTCAATCCCCGACTCCCCAAAAATAAATAAACAAATAAAAGTGCGGTTGCCTGGGATTAGATCTGAAATTAAACATGCAAGACCAAGGGCCCACGAGATAGCTCAGCAGACTAAGTGGTGCTTAGGTAAGCGCAGGGACTGGGGTTCAATCCCCAGCACCACAGTGGGCTGGCCATGGTGGTAGTCTGCTTTTTTGAGACTAGGTCTTGCTACATAGTTCAGGCTGGCTGAAATAACCTTCAGTGACCTTCAGACTCAGCCTCCCAAAGTGCAGACTGCAGGTGTGCGCCAGTGCTGGGCCTGCGCAGTGTATGCTCTGAACCACCCTGAATTAAGGGAAAGAACTGATACTTCGATTATATAGTTTATCAAGAATAGGGTTTAAAGGGGCTGGGGAGATAGCTCAAGAGCATCAGCACCTGCCTGGCAGCACAAGGTCCCAAGTTTGATCCCCAGCACCAAAAAAAAAAAAAAGAATGGGGTTTGAAAACTGTTTCTGGAATGGACCCGCCAAAAAAATATTTGAGGTTTATGGCTTACCTGAATTCTGTTACAATTATTCAAATATTGTTCCAGAGCGGACGACAGACAATGCAGAAGCACATGGGTGTGGGCTATGTTATAATAAAAATCTATGTGCAAATTAGACAGCCACCTAGATCTGGGCCAGGGAATTTGTTGATACGTGATTTAGATGAATAAATCCTTGGAGACACTCAAGACTTTTCTTTGGAAAAAAAACAAAATAATAACCCAGGACTTGTTCTGAAATATAACCATGCACATAAGGTTATAATGGACTGACAAACAGGCCCAGCAAATTATAACCAATGCACATACATAAGATTACAATAACTAATATTCTGGAATTATATTTATGTGTTAATTTAGGATGACTATATAATTTGTATCATTTAATTTAGAGAGGTGATTTTCATTTATTTGTCATCTTGAATCTGATCACTCAGGGATATTAAAAAACAGCCTAACCATGGGAAAATCAAGACCAACTTTTAGAAAAAAAAACCTAAAACCAGGGTTTCCATGTTCAATAGAACACCAAAGGACTCCCCTCGCAGAGATACTTGGACAGATCTAAGCCCTTCCTGCCATTCCAAGGAGACCACAAGAGGCTACCTCAGGACTGCACAGAGTAGCAGGATAAAGAAAGACAAGCACGGGGGCTACACGCCGGTCCCAAGCCACATACAGCACCACGGGCACAAGCCTGGCTCTGCTACGGATGGCTCTACATGCACTGCGGTGTCCCTGACCACGGCACCGTCTGCCTGGCAAAGCCTCTTTGAAGCAAGACATGTCCTTTCTAACCCAGGCTCTGGAGAAAACATCACAAATCATTTTTCAAGCACTGTGAACAAGCCACTGAGGCCGGAGCAGTGCACACCGGCCAGACCTGGGCCACCACAGACCTGGATAGTGCCATCAGCTCCCCGGGCCTAAAGGAGCCACCGAAATACCTGGAGGCAGCTGCGGACAAGGAGAAACTACAACTTGAAAGAAACCTCCAGAAATGTGAAGTATAAAAATGAAAATTAAAATCCACTGAGCATATTTAGCAGTGGATGGAGTCGGTACAGGACAAACAGTGAACTAAAAGTATAGATTGGGGGAAACTATCCAGAATATAACATAAAGAAAAATCATAGAAGAAAAGGTATAAAAAGCTGTAAGAAGTGAGGTCTAGCATTGGGGGTCCCAGGAAGAGAGGGCAGAGAGAGAATAATATGGACGCAATACGCAAAGACACCATGGCTGAACCATTTCAAAAACTAAAGAAATATTCATGCTGAGAGAAGTGGCACAAGCCCGTAGGCTCAGCATTTGGAGGTTGACATGAGGATCGTCACAAGTTTGAGGCCAGCCTAGGCTGTACAAATGAGCTCAAGGTCAGCCTGCACTGTATACTGAAGTCCTGCTTCAAAAGCAAAAGTCTATAGCTCAAAAAATGATGGAATGATATATATATATTCTTTCTGCAACTTCAGCTTGAACCCAGGGTTATCTCTGGGTTCCAATCCTTTTACACATATTTTTTAAATTTTGAAACAGGTTCTCAGGGCTGGGGAGATGGCTCAGTAGAATAAATGCTTCCTTGGCAAGCGCAAGGGCCTGAGTTCGATTCCTGGTTCTGCCAAAAAAAAAGAAACAGGTTCTCATTAAGTCACTAAGTTGCCCAGGCTGGGTGCAAACTTGTGATTCTCTGACTCAGCCAGAGTGCTGAAATTACATGCATGCACCACCATGCTGTTTTAACATATTTTGAAAGAGGCATAGAAAAAGAAATAGACTGGCGCTGAGTAGTTCAGCAGTACAGTGTTTGCCTCAAGTTTGTGAGGCCTTAGACAGAAACACGAGGGAAAAAAAGTAGGTGAACTTCCAAAGAAGTTGGGGGATGGTAGGCAGCTGAACTCCTGTGTGCAGCAGAGACAGCAAGGAATTGGACTGTGCTCCAACGCGGAGAAAAAGAACAGCTATACCCCGTGAAAATGGCTTTCAGATTGAAGGGGAAAAAGGACACTTTCGGGCAAAAGGATAGGGGCCAGGGAGACGGTCAGTAAAATAAGTGCTTGCCTGGCAAGAGCAAGGGCCTGAGTTCAATCCCTGGCTCTGCCACACAAAAAAAAAAAAGGGCCTGAAAAGTTTGTCAAAAGAAGTTTCAGGGACCAGGCATGGTGGCACATGTCTATAATCCCAGCAGTCAGGAGGCTGAGGAAGGAGGACCAACCATTAGGAGTTCAAGATCAGCCTGGGCTTTGGCCACCCTGACCAAAGACCCTGTCTTAAAATGTCAAAATAAAATAAAAAATAGATTTCAGGTCAGGTATCCTAACTCCTTAGGAAGCTGAATCAGGACAACTGCTTGAGCCCGAAGTTTGAGGCCAGTCTGGCCAATATACAAGACCTTGTGTTTCAAAACTAAATGGAACTGGGCATGGTGGTGCAGCCCTGTAGTCCCAGCAATGGGGAGGCAGAGGCAGGAGGAGGATTGCCTTGAGTTTGAGGCCAGCCCAGGCTGCACAGTGAGCAAAAAGCCAGCTGCAACTACATAGCAAGACACTGTCTCAAAAATAAATAAATGTAAAACTTCAAGCAGAAGGATAGATAGTGATCCTCTATGGTAGGTCTGAGATACAAGTAAGAACAGACCAGTAAAGAAAGGACTAAATATGAGAACAATTGCAAATAACCTTTCACATTACAAGATGACAACAGCAACAATACCTAGACAACAGTGATAATACTGGCAGGGGAGCTAGCTCAGCAATCTAAGTGCCTGCCAAGGCAAGCGCAAAGACCCAGTGGCCCAGGTTCAATCTCCGGTGGAACCTAAAATCCCAGTGCTGGGAAAACTAAGACAGGAGGATCACTACCAGTCAAGTCCAAGCTGCATAGCGAGACCCTGCACCAAATAAACAAACAAATAACTGTCTTTTCTAAAATAGGAAAAGAGGCCTGGCGATATAGCTTGGTGGCATTTTCCAAGCATCCATGAAGCCCTGGGCTTGGTTCTCAGTGCCACCAAAAATAAGGAAAGAAGAGGAAAGGAAAAAAGCCAAAGAATGGGTTAGAATGGCATAAAAAAAAAGATGGCAGACTTACAGCGGAATACATTGCAAGCGACTGAAGTGATAACATAGATGTCATATTTGAAATAGCATCTTTCCCCAAAGCCCATGGCTCCTCCCACACGAGACAAAGCAGGAACCGCAATGGGCAGTGCCCATTGTGACCTCCCCTGCTCCGTGACATTACAAGGTATCTTTTCCCTCTGAGCCAAGGGGAGGCTCAGCATATCTTCCCACTCCCAGTGCAGCTGCTATGAATTCTGATTTTGTGCCTTGCACACTGTTTGCGAACTCTGTCCTCCCATAAGTCTGACAGAACAGGGTTCCAAGGGCCACCGCTGAGCAGAGGACAGTCCCATCTTCTTAGCAAAAGGCTCTGCTGGGTGGTACATTTCCTTTAGACTCTGGACACTGGCATACTCACCTTCAAGAACGTCTTATTGATCCAGAGATTTGTCCTTACAATCCTCACCACCGAATTCCACTCAGAAGATTCCAGCACCACCTGGCATCACGCAAGAGAAAGAATCCAAAGCAAGCCAAAAAGATGGCCAGCTGCAAATACAATGCCTGCCACGTGGTCCCCATCAAGAAGCTGCAGGAACATGAGGCTGCCTGTGTCAACAGAAGCCCAGTGGAGGAGGAGGGCAGCACAAGCCCTGTGGAGGCTACTCTTCCAAGCTCAGAGCAGAACGCTGAAGCCTGGCTAGTCTCGCCTTCCCTCCCCACCTCTGATATCTGGAATGTTGATGACACTGATAGCCACCCTAAGTTTGTCCTTAAGACTTTTGTTCCCCAAAAGCTTGTTTGTGAAAGTGATGCAGGAGAGTCAGAGAGAAAGAAGACCACCCCTAGAAGATCTTCAGGCCAGGGATGAGGGTCTCACAAAGGCATGGGAAGATACTCTGCTCATCAGAGTAAAAGGCATATGAAATCTACTACCCTAGCATGCCATTTTCCTACCACCTAGTAGAATGATCAAAAAAATTACAAATAGCCTTGGGAAGAATGTAAATTGGTTGAACCTGTATGGAGGGTGGTTTGACAACACCTATATATTAAGCTTTCACTGAGTAATTCTACTTCTAGGTCTTTATTCTATAAACATGCACGCAGAAAGTGAAGTTAGTACAAAGATCTGATCCAGATACACACTGGGAGTGCCTAAGTGGATTGTGATGCAGCCACACAAGGAAAGCACACGTCCTTTAACATGGAGACTGGCAAGCCTGCTCTCTGAATGAGCAGACAGTAAAGACCAGGCCAGCGCCACAGTCCCTGTTGTGACTACTGAGCTCTGTAGCATAAAAGCAGTCAGATAGCATGTACGCGAGTGAATGGAGTTCCAATAAAACCATGCACAGAAACAGGTGGCGGGCTGGATTTGGTTAGTGGGACAGTCTGCCACCCCCCTGTTTAACTGAGAAAGCCAATCCAGAGCAGTCTACAGAGTATGCCACCTTTTTTACAGGGTTCCGGGAGAAGACACGAACACGTGTCTCTCTCTGCATGTGCTTGGATCTGCACATTGTTGCATGTCAGGCGTAGGACAGACTCGTGTGGTTGCTGAGGGATCTCTGCAAGAGATGTTCTGACTCTTCCCTAGAAGCTGCCATGATACCAGCTGCCCTTAGGAAGGGCACTTAGGCAACGGGGACAGCAGAGACCTTGACCTTTATATGGAAATACATGCAAATGTGTTATCTGGTCATGAAATCAAAATGCATATTTTTAAAAATAACAGATGGGAGACTTAAGTCTTTCCTAAGATTTTCAGCAAAGAATCTTAACTGCTAATTTGAAAAAAATAATTCCAATCTTGCCACCATCCCACTCTTGCCCCCTTCAAAGTTATCACTTCCACAGCTAACACTGGGAGGGGCCTGAGGGACTATGGGCTGACCTTAGGAATTTCTTAATTTAAAACTGGAAAACTGCCAAATCGGAAGCAAGGGAAATGAAAGTACCAAAAGGGTTCACATCTGTAAATTGTAAGGCAATAAGACCAGGAAAAGGAGACATTAATTTAGAAGCTGAGAAAAACAAATTGTTCATGAGTTCATCACTTCTGAAGATGTGTGACGGACAGATTTCATTATGCCTTCTACTTGTTTATAAATTTTTCTTTTATTTAGATGCTGGGGATTGAATCCAGGACAGTGCACAAGCTAATCGCAAAGTTTCCTCCTCCTCCACTTTTACATAAATTTTAAGTTTTAGATATATATAAAGTGTAACATACTATCCTGGATTTGATCCTGGCACAGAAAAAGACACGATGGAAAAACTGTTGAAATCCAAATAAGGTCTCGAATATTATTATACTGATGTCACTTTCTTAGTTTTGTTAAATGCACCATCATTTGTAAGATGTGAACATCAGGAGCTGAGTAAAGCACAGATGGTAGTCTTCATACTGTCTTTGCAAATATTCTGCACATTTAAAACTATTTTAGCTGGGGTGGCACATGCCCATAATCCCAGCACCCACAAGGCTGAGGCAGGAGGACCATTTGGAGTTCAAGGCCAGCCTGAACTGCACAGTGAGACCCTATCTCAAAAAGACAAAAAAATAAATAAACATTTTAAAGCCAGGCATGGTAATATACACCTGCAATCGCAGCATTCTGTAAGGCAGGATAAATTAGACCTTGATAAGTTAGTGACTTAGCAAGACCCTGCCTCAAAATTAAAATTAAAAAAGGAGCTAGAAATGTACCTCAGTATGAAGGTCCTGGGTTCACTCCCCAGGAGCACACAACCAATGCCTGTGCATGTGCACGCACAGACACACACACACACACACACACACACACACACACACACACACACACGGCAAAAATAAACTTCTCACTAGATCCAGTAGTGGCAGCTGCTGAGAAAGCTAAAGGTAAGAAGATAAAGGCAGGAAGATCACTTAAAGCCCACACGTTTGAGGCCAGCTGGTGGACTTAGCAAGACCCTGCCTCCTAGAACAAAACAAAACAGGTAAAGGGTACTGTTCAGAAGGATAGTGAGTAACAAATATGTACAATAAAAAAATAAAAATTGTAAATAGTTTCTAAGATAAAATGTTTTAGTTTTTAAACTGAGCAAATGGAGAAAAGATCAGATTACAGAAAACCTTTATATATTCAACCAAAAGGGAATAAAGAACAAGTACGAAATTATATAGTAGAAATAAATTCAAATATATCATACAAGTGGATAGGGATTTAACTCATCTACTTAAAAACCATTCTATTTAACTTATAAAGCTCATATCCCTTCTGACCCATAAGAGCCAGTACCTTTGAGTCAGATAGTGTATGTCACCACCACCACCTCCCACGCACTCAACAGACATAACTAATCACCACCATCTCCCCCACACACAACAGACATAACTAATCACCACCATCTCCCATGCACACAACAGACGTAACTAATCAGAGCTCTTTCCTGAGCTTGGATAATACCTTCAGAATCTGGCTATGAGGCTACTGCTACACAGTGACAGAAATCGGATTGGCAGAGCTCTGTTGCTGTGGCTTGGTTCCACTAGGCTGTCACCCAACAGGCCTGATACAACTCTTATCAGGAGAACTAGGAAGACCTGGCGTGAGCACCTATTCTGCATCCCTGAGTTACATCTCCGCCAACTCTTCCGCCCCTCTTTGCCTACCTCCACCAGGCCTGTCCCTTGCCAAGTCAAGAAACCTAACAGCAACAATGACTGGCCAGTGAGTGCTGAGGCTGTCCTGGCACCTGAGTCACAAAGGGGAACAGGTGAGCAGGCCAGGGAAGGGCAGGCTTTCCAAGGTCACGGCAAGGGTGACTGGCAGGAAAAGGCTAGTGGAGAACTCGTGTCCTGGTGCAAAAGAAACAGAGAAGATGGAGGAGCTGTGCTGGGGACATGAGCCTCACTGTTATCGTAAGTCTTGATCATAACACTGGGAGAGGGGGATGCAGGGCAAGTATTATTTCCAAAATACAGATTAAAAAGTGAGTTCCAAGGACCAGAAGTATAGCTCAGCGGCGTGGCAAGCATAAGGTCCTGAGTTCAATTCCTGGTGAAGAAAGAAAGAAAAGAAAAGAAAAGAAAAGAAAAGAAAAGAAAAGAAAAGAAAAGAAAAGAAAAGAAAAGAAAAGAAAAGAAAAGGAAAGGAAAGGAAAGGAAAGAAAAGAAAAGAAAAGAAAAGAAAAGAAAAGAAAAGAAAAGAAAAGAAAAGAAAAGAAAAGAAAAGAAAAGAACAGTTCTAGCAATGAATAACTTGCCATGGTAGACAAAGCTGGCCAAGTGCTAAGTGGGCTAATGGAATCCATCCCCAACAAGTCCACTTCTAGAGAAGCAAAAACCAAAAATGTGCACAAGAGTTCACCCCAATACGAAGACAAGATGCACATGAGGGCACTGTTGGTAACAGCTTAACTGGACTCCATGCATACATCCTTCAGGAAGATGGGTAATTGTGGAAAAGTCACACAGAATACTGAACAATTCTGAAATGTACAAGAGAAATAGATTTAGGCCAAGTGTGCTGGTGCACACCTGTAATCCAAGCACTCACAAGGCTGAGGCAGGAGGATCACTGTGAGTTTGAAGCCAGCCTGAGCTACAAAGTGAGTTCAAGGCCAGCCTGAACTGCATAGTGAGATCCTGCCTCAAAAATCCGAAATCAAACAAAAAAAGGATGATTTGGAATGTTCTCATCACACAAAACAAAACAGGCAGGTGGAGACCTTCAGCTAGTAACGGGACCCCAGGACAGTGCCATCAGAGTGGCCAGGAGTAACCTGGCAGGCCCTGCTTTCCCAGCTGCCTCCAGCCCAGAGGACAGGCAGGACAGCATCACCATCACGGCCACCGGTGTCAGAACCCTGCATCCCACTAGCTTTCAGCCAGCTCTGGGAACCCCGGGGCTCCTAAGCTCCTCTACCACCTAGTTGAGCCCATGGTGCAAGTTCATTTTCCTAAAGGGTTTTCAATAGTTATAATTTCTGACTATATGTGCTAGTTACTGCCTCATAATACTAAGTAGCTGGGCATGGTGGTACCACACTGTAACCCAGCACTTGAGGCTGAGGCACAAGGATCATTGCAAGTTCGAGACCAGCCTGGACTGCATAGTGAGACCCTGTCTCAAAGAGACAAAAAATAGGGACTAGGGAGATGGCTGGGGCTGGGGAGATGGCTTAGTAGAGTAAGTGCTTCCCTGGCAAGTGCAAGGGCCTGAGTTCAATCCCCAGTCCCACAAAAAAAAAAAAAAAAAAAAAAAAAGAGACAAAAAATAAAATTAAAAAAGTAACAAAACTGTCTCAACATCTATACTTTAAAACATTTTTATTCTGTGTTTCTTGGAGTATGTCTAATCTAGGTCCATCAAAACAAAACAAAAACATGACTGGGTGTGGTAGCACATGCCTGTGATCTTAGCTACTTAGAAGGCTGAGCCAGAAGAATCAGAAGTTTATGGCCAACCTGGGCAATTTTGCAAGACCCTGTCTCAAAAAATGAAATAAAAGTTTTTGGTACTGGGGATCAATCTCAGGACCTTGTGATTGCCATCAAAAATTGGAAGGGCTGGGGAGAAGCTACGCATAGTGGGACATGGCCATAATCCCAGCACTTGGGGGGCTAAGGCAAGAGGACTTGTGAGCTCCAGGGGCAGCCTGGACTACAGAGCAAGACCCTCTCAAAAGGGCTGGAGGGCTGAGCTAGCTCAAGGTTCTGCCCTTAGCACACACAAGACACCGAGTTTAATCCCCAGCACCACAGAACCCCAAACCAGGATGGTGTTCATCACAGGATGGCCAAATGGCCGAAAATGGGACATGGTCCTCGGCATCTGTGACTACCTTCTTTTCAGATGTATATAAAATCACTTCCAAATTTTATTACATGCTTGACTGTGAAATGAATTTCAAGAAATTTCAGATTTCCACTGTGGAGTCACCAGACTACCTTCTCTGATCACAAGAGAATTAAGTTAGACATCAAAAAAATAAAATGACAAAGCGCTCCCCAGCCCTCTGCTCTGCCTTTGGCTGCTCTGTCCGCTGCTCACAGCAGGATGCACAATGCTTTCTGAGCACCTGTGCACCAGGACGGTCTACTGTTAAGCAGACTCGGGGGGAAAGGATAGACACTGTTCTAATAACCCCTGTCTGAGGTGCCTGTGATTCTGCTGTCTTTGTCAACCATTAGTGACTTTCATCAAGAGCTGGGCATGGTGACATAGTCCTGCAATACCAGCTCTTGGGAGGCCAAGGCAGGAAGATCAAAAGTTGAGGCTATGGACTACTATGGGCTACAAAGTGAGACATTATCCCCCACCCCCACCCTCCAAAAAAAAAAAAAAACAAAAAAAAAACATTGCTTTCAACTAATTCCCTGAAGTCAGCCCCAGTTAATACGTAAGTAAAACATGCTGAGGCCTGGCCAGGGAGGACCACTACTTATGATCAATGTAAAGCTAGGCCAATCAGCTTTAATGGTTTTCTTTTTTACTTTGTGTGTGTGGTACCAAGGGCTTTAATGGTTTTTCAACCATACCTGGCCAGAGGTAGAAACCAGAACTCCACTGTAGGGACCGTGAAGTCACTGTTATCACTCCATCAAAACCTCACTGAATCTCTAGGAAGAATGACACTAGCTGACTCACACTGAGGGATGCTGGGACAGCAGCTCACTCACTCTGGCTAGTTGGACAAGAGCCAGACTTCAGGGTCACTACAGTCCCAGAACACTGATGACCATGCACACCAGCTTCCTGGGCAGCTTCTACTCCAAATACAAGGAAGAGTTACATGCCATGCACAGGAACCTATTAACCTCAATGAATATAAACATTATATGCCATAAATGAGGTCAAATTAGTAACATAAAGAATGAAAATGGGGAAAATAGATAAGGGGAGGGGGAATGGGGGAGTAATAAAAAAAAAAGAACTGAATTACATACACTTCCCAACTCCCCAAGATGACTATAAAATGCAGATACTGCAAACATAGTGGGGATCCCTCCCTTCACAGCTGCTGCTGCACGCTGGACCTGATGTAGTACAACTGAAGTGCCTCTCCACCAGTGCGGGCCATAAAGAGCCAGAAAACTGATTGATGAGACTGAAGAGGGGGACTGAAAGTCGGAAAAAGGCTCCAAAGACCTGTGGGCTTCAAGGGTCTTGTGTGAGACTGAAAGTCGGAAAAAGGCTCCAAAGACCTGTGGGCTTCAAGGGTCTTGTGTGACCTCATATACCTACTACTGCAGGGCCACCAATGGCCACCAGGTGGCAATAGAACAGCGCCATCATTGCAAAGCCTCTGGCAGCCTCACATAGCCTTTATCTCAAACGCCAGAAACCAAAAAACATAAACTAAAACACGCTGTTACATGGTCTAGCAACCTCACCTCAGAGCTCCAAAGGAATTAAAATCAAGCTTCAAGACACTTTTTTGGGGGGAAAGAACCAGGGATTGAACTCAGGCCTTTGCACTTGCCAGGTACGTATTCTACTGAGCTATCTCCCCAGCCCCTTTAAGACACATTATGTCCATCTTCACAGCACATAATTTATAGCAGTGGGGAGTAGAAACGGCATTGGAACATCATTCAGCCTAAAAGGAGCTTGACACATGCCACAACACAGATGAGCCCCGAGGACACTGCGGACAAATGTCGCATAATCCCACCTAGATGAGGCCCCAGTCACTAGGGACAGGAATGACAGCTGCTGGGAGTGAGAAGCACAAGATGGAAGATGAAGTCTCAACTTCTTGCACCCTAAGGCAAGAAGAAAAAGCTCAGGAGGCTGGTTGCACAACTGTTCCAACTTGCATCTAGATGTCCCCTGCAGCCCTGTGTGGACTCAGCTAGGGCTTTCCTTGGAGGCAGCTGGATCTACGGTTGGTGGCGGATTGGGTGAGTGCTAAAGCCCCCAAGGAGGGCAGCCTGGATGAAGCAGTCCTCCCTCACTGCAGGTCTTTGCAGCCTCCTGCAGAGTATGACCTTTCCTCCTTAACTCTGGGTGCCAGGGATTCTTAGTGAGGAAAGTAGCATATAACAGAGAATACACTGAACACTTCCAAGTGGACTTCAAACCACCCGCTGAGTGCAGCCTGAGAAAGGATTCAGTCTTGAGCAGACTGAAGGAGGCCTTTGGGTCATTATGGTGCCTGGCAGAACCACCAGTACCTCACATGTTGAGAGAGATCATAGGATCACTTTTTCTGTAATCTCGTATCTTCATTCCTTTTGCCTAGTTTGGAAAACACAAAATATTCTTACAGATTTTTTTTTTTTGCATTTTAAGACAAGGTCTTGGGCCAGCCTGATGGCCAGTGGACAAAAGTGCCACTTAGGTAGACGCATTGGTTGGAGTTCAATCACCACCCCCTGCCATGCCGGCCCTACCCCTGGAGCATGCTGATGGAGATCCTGTACTTAAAAAAAAAAAAAAAAGACAGGGTCTTGTTTGAATTCACTAAATAGCCTAGGCTGACCCTGAACTAGAAGCAACCCTACCTATACCCCTAGAGTGCCGGGAGCAACAGCTGTGCCCCACCATGCCTGCTGTTTGTATTTATTACACGGTTATTCAATGTTACTATGCTTCTGAACAGTGTTCAAGTTTGGTCTTGTTTTGAGATCAGGTCTTGCTATGTTGCTAACGGCCCAGGCTCGTCTCAAACTCATGGGTTTGAGTGACCTGCTGCCTTTAGCTTTCTCGTAGCTGGAACTACAGGTTGCACCATGTCCAGTGAGGTTTTTCTTTGCTATGTGTGTACATACACTATGATGGCCTGAACCCAGGACCTTCACACAACTTCATCTCAAGCCCATTTACTTTTAAATTTTGAGGTGGAACACATCAGCCATCTGATCTGGACTTTTGGAGGCCTGGCAACTCCCCTTCACTACCCTGTACGGATTCTGACCACCAACCAAGGACCACGCTGACTGTTAAGGGCTGACCAAAGCAGGTTCCTGCCCAGCCTAGAACAGCCACCACCTCAGGAACTTCAGGCCTCTAGGCTGCTCACGGGGGCCACTGTGGCTGCTTCAGGGCTGAGCCAGGTAAGCCATACGCAAGGCCATGCACAGTGTACTTCTCCACCCTAGTCCCTACCCAACTGCCCAACCAAGCCCAAGAGTTCTTTCTGGGAGCTTTGCTGAGACACCCACTGCAGGCAGAGCCTGCAGAGAAACTCCTTCTTCTCACCGGGTACCCCCAGGCCTAGCTATGTGGCCAAGACTGCACTCTGGAGATGAAGGCTTGGAAGACAAGAGTCCAGAGTGGTACAAGGAGAAAGGTAATTTATTACTTCAAACAAATATACTGACAGAGGCTGAGGAAAGATGCAGCCATGTCCCCTGTCCTAAGCAGGGATCTGAGATGAGGCCATCCCTGCCCAGAGCCTGCGAAGAGCTAATGGCGCTCTGTGTGGCGCTGGGAAGGGACAGGCAGGCCTAGGAGTGGGACTTTTTTGTTAGCACCAGGAGCCGCCCGCAGCTAGAGTTGGCGACAGGACAGCGTTAGCCCTCCTGTGCCTTCTGAGCACTGAAGAGGGGGTCAGTGTTGCAGAAGGCTCCCTGCAAATGGTTGCCTGAGGGTGACTCTAAATGCAGACCCACCCCTCCAACCCCTGTAAACATGAGAATGATGTGTGTCCTCCCTCCTCCGGGCCCTCAGGACAAGATGAGGGTCCGAGACGTGTGGCTGGGCTTTAAGCGGCCCAGGAGCTGCCGGGCTTTTTCCTGCATGAAGAGCTGGTCCTTGGTCCCCCCACAGGCCACCATCTTCCAGGCGCTGGTCATCTGGGAGGAGGCAAGAGGGTTATCAAGCAGGTTGGACAGCACACTCTCAGTGAACCATGGGGGTCTTAGCCAGGCAAGAGTAAAGGGCATTTCTATGACCTTCCCTCTAGAAGCCACAAGCTATCCTGAGTTCAATCCAGCTTTCTGGCTGTGCCCAGAGAAGCCACTCCCTGTCAGTGGACTTCCTTAAAAATAAAGCAGAAGGTGATGACACTTGTCATCCTCCTGAGAAGACACAGCCAGGCAAGGTCAGGGAAGCTTCACCAAGGAAGTGTCATTTGGACTGAGGAGGGCAGCATGAGTCAGTGAGACCAGCACAGTCATAGGAAGGCAGCAGAAAGGAGGCGCACACAGGCAGCAGGCCTGGCCGAGCGAAGGCCCTGAGGGAAGCAGAGAAGCCAGGAGGATGGGGAGCACTCACAGGGGCGGGGACCGGAAGGTGGCTCCGGGGCTTCTGGGTTGCTGCAACCTTCTCAGGTTTGGCCTGCAGGAAGCCCTGGTTGAGCAGACTGTTGTCCTCTTTGATACTTGGCAGGCTGAGGCCAGAGGAGCTGGATGGGGCATTTGGCGGCTGAAATCAAAACCAAATCAGTTACTAGTTAGCTACAAGACCTAAATCGGGGAAACAAAACACAACCATATACTAACATGACCACTTCCTATCTGCTGAGGTACTGGACAGGAAAATGATTAGGCAAGCATCTGCAAAATATGTTTCAGAGCCCCTGCTGGCCATAAGGGCTCAGCAATGCTGGCTCCTTTCACAGGAAGCCTCGGCACAGCCTCAGTGGTGACCTCCAGCCCTTTGGGTCCCAAAATACCCACTTACACTAAACAGCTGCCAGCCGGACCACCAAGCCACAGTAGAGCATTCCAGCCCTTACAATCCCAGCCAGCCCCGCAGCTCTGCTTGGCAGCTCACCTTTCTGCCAGTCTACCAGGCTCCCACGCACTTCTATAGTCAAGAAACTGGCCCTGGGAGCCAAAATCCCAGGACCGCCCCACCCCTCGTAAAAGTGGCAGTGTCACAGCTCAGTCCCAGGCCCACCCCACCCCACGTAAATGTCTTCATCACTTCACCTAATGTTGTCTTTCTCTTTTGATCATTGTTTCACACGCCCAGCTCAGGGGTAGAGTGTGTATCTAACATGAACGAGAGCCTGGACTTACTTTTCAGCTCTGACAACACATGCCTAAGGTGATGCTAACTGAAGGCCTGGCAGGAGGGAACCCAAGTGGCCAGTCTGATGGAGACCTGGGCACAGTGCGGTTTCTCCACCAGGATCACAAAGGCGAATCCTCCTTGAGACACCTGGTCAGGTGATACCAAACGTGTTTGTGACCCCACCTGTCCTTCTCAATGCCTCACCTCCGGACACTGAGGCAAGCCGGCTCACCTTACACCTGTCAGCTCCAAGGGATCAGCGCCACAGCACGGTTTCAGGGCCCTGACCTACCTGGGTCAGCTAGCTGGGGAGACGGCTCAGTAGAATAAGCACAAGGGCCTGAGTTCAACCCCCAGTTCCACCAGAAAAACAATAGCAACAACAACAACAAAAACTACCTGGGTGGGCTTAATACCACACACGACAGCAAGGACACTGGGCTGTGAGCTGGTCGGCACTCGTCCCACCCACCATACCCACCCCACGCTCAAGGGCCAACCAGTGGCTGTGCTTTGGGACAATCATCAACCCCGACCGAGTCAGAGAACACAAGGCAAAGTGTTAAGAGCCCAGATCCAAGGTACTGAAACCACAGTCTCCTACCAACTCAATTCCTGTAAATAAAGCCAGCATGAGTGAGGCCCTCCTGCTGGCTTGGCCTTTGCAAAAGCCCACCCTAGAACTGCAGATCACTCTACTGCAAGGTATGGTCCAAAAATGGGTGGCTTCTAGGGAATACACGCCCCCAGTAGAAGAGTCCTTGCAGGCCTGGGGCAAGGGCTTAGAGATGGCCCCTCACCAGAGACAGAGACTTGGGCAGTGTGGACATCATCAGCTTCACATCCTCATCCACGATGTCAAGAGCCAGAGACTTCCGGACTTTCTTGATGGGGCTCCGCCGCGGCTGCAGGTGGGGAGATGACAGGAGTGCGCATCAGAGATGCCACCAGAGGTGGTCAGTGCCCTGGTGAGCACCATCACAGAAAGCTTCAAGCAAGGCCCACCTGGTAGAGACTTGCTGCTGGGGACATGGGGGGCCAGACACCCCAGGGCCATTACTGCTGAACTCTGCAGCAGTGAGGACACAAGTGTCTACCCAACAAGAAACCTGCTCTTCACCCCTGAATAGACCAGATACAGCCCCCAAATCTACCATACCAGGTATGTCCCTAAACATGCCCCAGTAGAGAGCCACTCGAGCACCTACAACACTCACACAGAGAAGCAGGAAGCGTAAGGCCCACAGGACATGCCCCTCGTACACCCCTGATGAAGCAACACCCCAGCCCTAGCCCTGCACTTCCTGGAAGCAGGTCAGGTTTGTCTGCTCCTGTACAGGAGAGGTTGTGGGATGGACCCCTCCACTAACTAGATGCAGCAATGGAGTAGTGCACATACCGAGGCAAGGCCAGTGACAGCCCTGCAGGCCTTGAGCTGGGTTCTGTCACCTACACAGGAAGCAAGCCACTCCAGCCTCAGTGCCCACCTCCCCACTCACCTTGTCCACTCCAGAGTTCCTACCTTTCCCTAGAGAAGAACAATCTGGGAAAATAAGGACACAAAAACAAAAGACAGGAAGACTTTGCCTGTAGCTAGGACAGCAGTGAAGTAGGAGGGAGGCTGCTCTAGAGATTGACATTGGGTCAGCCTGGGGACAGTCTCTTTCCTGTCCCTCTCACACCTGAGTAGACACTTCCATAGTCCTTACACAGCCCACACCTCCAGCAGGGCACTCTTGCCTGGACAGCTCTTCCTGACTACCCAGCAGCATCCAAAGGAGGCCCTGGGAACCTGTGTCCCTTTCAGATGGTGAGGGGTGTCTGTCTCTACTGCCGAACTCTACGAAGTCCCTGGGTCCTAACTGCTTCCCCACCTACCACATCCCTCCCAGTGCCTATTTCAGAAGGGTCTAATCACAATGCTGTGGAGGAAGTTAATTACTAAGTGCTGGAGGGGCCCAGGGCTTGTCAGTTCCATCAGTGAGGCTCCGTCTTCCCCAGTGCCTCTTCCTCCATGGCCCCAGTCACTCACCGCAGGCTTCCTCGTCTGCTTCTCGGGCTTCCCTTCATCCTCAACAATGAGCTCAATGCCGGCCTCAGACCGCAGCACTTCCTTCAAGTCCTCCTCCAGGTGTGGAGTCTGGGGCTGTGGGCAGGGCAGAGACAGCCCACCTGAGGCCCCATTCTTGGGCTGGGACAAGCCCACTCATAGGGACAGCAGGACAGAGCAGCCACTGCTGGAGTCAGGATGTACGCTGACGTAATATGCACTGTTCCCAGCCCTTAACTGATCTGCTCTGGACAAGTAGATAAAGAAGACCTCAACCTCAGAGGCCTCCACACCCCAGTCACCCCACACCACCTGTGCAATAGTGTCATCTTTGCAGGGGGGAAGCAGGCTCAGGGACCAAGAGCTCATCCAAGGCTACGGTTCACTAAAAGCCCAGGCATCCTTAGCCCTTTGTGCCACACCAACAGACACAGGGGCCATTTCCCCTGGTTCAGGCTGTGGACTTCAGGAAACCTCTCCACTCTCCACAGCAGAGACCAAGCAAGGATACAATTCCCAAGAGATCTCTTCCACCCATCTGACACTACCTGCCTGTCTCAAGAGTCCAGGATGCTACCAGTTCCCCCCCCCCCCCCATGGGAATAGCATGATCTTCCCATCAACTAGAAAGGGAGAGGGTAGTACACTCATTGCTGAGGGAAGACGCCCAGTAGCCACAAGGAGGACAGCCAAGGCAGGCCCTTGGGAGACTTCCCAGCATGTAGTAAGAGCCCAAGTTATCCAAAGGGCTCCACCATTAGAAGCAATCAGCCACTCTGCAGGACCGGGACTTGAGACCTCCTCCCCTTTCCCAGCACGGACTTCTCTTCCTGAGTACAGCACGTGCTGAAAGCAGCTCACCATTTACATAGCATATGGTTAGTGTTGGTCTCCACCCTCCTACATACCAAGCTCCACTTGGGCGCTGCTGCATCTCCAGTGGCACATGCCAGCTGCCATCTTCCTGGCACACTGACAGCACTCAGGAAATGATGAGGTGACAAGAACGGTCTGAGCAGCCCCATTAATAAAGATAGGACAGCTGCACCTTCTTGGGAGAGTAGAAGCTGGCATCCCAGAGGGACAGACTCTGTGAACCCACCCTCCACAGACCCAAAGGACATACCAGGGGCTTCAGCGGCCCGTACTTCTCCAGGGCATTCTTGAAAGGGGTTGGTGTGTGGGGAGTGTTGTCCACGGAGTACTTCTGATCCGGGGTTACAAACCTGCCAGGGGCCAGAGGAGGTGGCTCAGCGACGGGGCGGGGCGGGGCGGGGCGGGCCCCTTCCCAGGCTTTCTTCCCATCAAACTGGCCCAGCTGCCACTGCCAGCTCTCTGGGCCAGGTCAGCCACCCAAAGGGCCATCCTCAGAAACAGGACCAGAAAGAGTCTAAGAGGGGCAGGAGGCAAAGAACACAGCTTGCTCACAGTCCAGGCCTCAAACTTTCCAGAAGGTGGTCATGCAACCACACTCTCAGCACACAGCGATGCAGGGAGCTCAGAAGACTGCCTTTCCATGCAGCCTCCCCAGTGAGGCGAGCAGGCTCAGCTACACAATGCTGAGGACAGCATCTCCTCAAGCCTCACATCCTCAGTGGGAACAGCAAAGTGGAGGAAATACGTTAGCAATGAGAAACCTCAGAAGGGTCTGCCCAGAAGCAGAGCCACCAAGACCTTTCTCTCAGATATGGACACCATACGCATTCTGCCTGTGACAGAAGAAGCCACAGAGGAAGGGGACAGAAGAGGAGCCTCACACCAAATACCAGGACGGGGTGAAAGGACAGGCTTGCTTGTAGATTCCAGACCCACACATGACCCCTTGAGCAGGGTCCATTTGGCCTTGGTCACCTGGCCTGGCTGACAAGGTAGAAGCACGACAGTCAAGAGGAGCATATCATCACCAGGACCACAGGGCAGAGGCCTGGTTTCCAGGCACAGTCTCCCATGCATGGCATGCCACTGGGAAATAGAAAGCTAGAACAAGCGCAGACCATTCTTTTCTTCATACATATACATATATATATATATATATGTATGTATGTATATATGGGTTTTTTGTTTTATTTTCCTTGCTATGCAATGCAAGCTGAACTTAAGCTCACTTTGTAGCCCAGACTCACTTTGAGTCTCCAACTCAAAATGATACCCTTGCCTCAGCCTCCGGTGCTGGGATTACAGACATGCTCCACCAGATCAGCTATGAAAATACTCTTTTACCCTCTATAAGGAACAATAAAGACAGTAAACACAAGTAAAATGTGAATACCTTGAAGTTCAAACTACACCTCAGAGGGAGAACCTGACCCAGGGTCAAGCACCTCCATAGGCCAAAGGAAACTCCAGAGCCACCTTGATCCACAACACCGGCATGATGCAACATGTGTGCACTCAGAGGCAGACACACACACAGACACACACACCAGAAACCTCTAGAAGCCCCTCCAAGAAAGGCTGCTTGGAGAAAAGCCCGAAGTTCTCAGCCGGAGGGCTTAGCAGGTCGGGGGAACCGTGGAAGCTGCACTGGATAGGGGAACGATCCCCAGCACTCTTCCAGGACAGACAATGTGCTAAAAATGAGAAGGCCTGTGAAGAGGTAATAGGAGCAGGAAGGCTCAAGACCTAGGTGCAGTGGCACACACCTGTAATCCAGCTACTCAGAAGCCAAGGGAGCACTGACAGTTTGAGACCAACTTGAGCTACGTGCCAAGTTCAAGGACAGCCTAGACTACAAGACACTGTCCCAAAACACACCAAAGAAACGCACACAGACATTCAGCTCAGCAAATGCAAAGGGTGAGAAGACCCAATGGCCAGGCTGACACAGCCGGCAGGCAGGGAGCACTCACGCAGCATGCTTTTGGTGCAGGGGTGTCTTATCCCTGTGCAGGGGCGTAGTGACCACCACCTTTTGGCTGCACACTGGAGTGGATGTCAGCGAGGGGCTCTCCAGCTCCAGGGTGTCCTGTTTGTTCCAGAAGTTCAGAAACTGCCAGGAAGGAGACAAGACAAACAGAAGATGACTGACACATGGATTCTGTAGGCCCTAGAGCAGAACAGTCAGGAGACCCTCCCCAAGATACCTCTGTTCCGAGGCTCGGGGTTCCTTCTACCTACCAGGCACGATCAAAGGCCAGGACAAATGGACAGGAGTCCTGCAAGATAAGTCTGTATAGGCCCTGGACTCACCATGGCTTTCTCTCTGACTGTTACCATGGAGTGGTGAAGACAAAGAAAGCTAACTGTGAGAGGACTCCTTTCCCAGGGATGTAAAGCCAGCACCTAAGGCTTGGAGGGTGATACGACACTTAGGCTCAGCATCTGACACAGCTCATTCTATTTGGCCCCACAAATCCAGAGACTCAGGCACTACTGCCCTCCTCCTTTGCAGAAAAAGGTGAGAGGTTTAGGTTTTTGCGCTGGGCACTGCAGAGGAAACTCAAATCCAGTCAGAGGCAACCTGCAGTTATCACCAACAATCACCCTGCAGTCTCAGGTGCCTATCCCAGGCCATCTCCAGAGCAGGCAGCCACTCCCATCACTCCTAACTATGCAGCTCCAGTGCCACCCTTCCCCAACTTCGTGCCTTTGCCCCAAGCAAGGCAACAGATCAGACGCTCTCCACATGAAGCCTGAACCCCTCACTGGTTCCTCTCTAGATCTTACCTGATTCCCTGTGCATTACAGCTCTCCTGGAACAGACCTAGAACCTAGCAACTCACCTAGTGGTTGCTGCCACAACACTACTTCCCACACTTCAGTCTGTCGACTGCATCACAAGCCCATCCCCCGCATGCACTTTATCTCTAAGGGCAGGGCCAGGTCACCCTTAGCTTTGTTTATGCAAAGCTGGTGTAGGCCTGGGTTCTTCCAACACATGGGACTCAGTGCTCTTCCTATCTCATACTTTAGTTTCTCTTCAGATCATATAAATCTTTTGCCTTTTACTACTATCTCTGCCCCTGGATTGCCTACAGCTGCCTCAGTGCAAGCCATTCCTCCTCCTCCTCCTCCTCCTCCTCTTCTTCCTCCTGGGCCCCTGGCTAGGAGCCTCCCTTCACTATTGCTTGCCTCTACCTGGGTCTTTTATGAGCACTCTTCCTGCTGGAGTTTAAACTCCACAAGAGCAGAGCCAGGTCAGGTTTTGCACATCCCTGGTCCTCAACACTGAGCATAGGGCTGGTTACATAGAAGACATTCAATTAACCATCAGTTGTGTGTCATGTGAGCCCCACACACCTGGGAGGGTGAGAAGGGCAGGGTCTTCACAGGGGTGCTCTTGGGAGTGAGGCTGTTACAAGAGTCCAGAAAGGACAGGCTAGCACTGTTCTCCGTGACAGGGGACAAGGCCACACGCCGCTTCTTCTGCCGCTTGAGCACAGAGGGCGGTGTGCCAATACCCGAGCCCCCAACCTCAGTGCTAGGGGAGATGGGAATGAGCTCGCCCCGGCTGCTACGGCTCAGGTCTGAGATGGTGTGGCCATCCAGGCGGTACTCGGTCACAGTCGGCCCTGACGAGGCTGGCTGCTGGGTTGGCAGTGCCTGCTGCTGCGATGCACGGGGCTGTGTGGGGCTGCTGGTGATGCTGCCCTCTGCAGGTTCCTCAGGAAGGTCGAACTTACTCAGGTCATACCAGGCATCTGGGTCCTGCCCAGAGACAGAGGTTCAGATGTTTCCAATCCCCAGGACTTTCCACTTTTACACCAAAGAACTTACACAGAGATTCTAGGAGCAAACCTAGCATCACCACAGGTCTCCCCACCTCTACCTGAAAATTATAGAGGCTTCTGGAAACAGGGCTTCCCTTTGGTGCTGGAGGTAAAATAGAGCCTCAGACCCTAGCACAATTTTCTGGTTCTTAGGACTTGTCATGACCTCAGGCTCCATTCCTAAGGGAAGAGGGTAGCTTAGGGCAGAGCTGACTTGTAGTCCCCGCCCCCAGAGGTTCTGGAACTGATGAAATCTAGTAATCCAGAAACACATCCTACAAGGACTACTCAGAGGGATGCTACAGGGGAGGACAGCAGATTTCTGCAAAGGCTGGGACTCCTGTCAGCAGTACACGGAATCACAGTGTACTCTGAGCCAGGGGCTAGGGACTGACTCGGGCTAAAGAACCAGGAGCAGAAGCCTACACTAAGAGAGCAGGTGTGGCTCCAACTAGGAGCTCTCTCCAAAAGGGATGGATTTACAGTCCATGCAGTAACCACAGCAAGGCCTCATTCTGTCATCCTGTGGGGCCAAGCACACTCACCACTCCAGAATCCAGCCCAAACCCCAGCACTTCTGTGCCCCCTCCAGGGAGCCTAGCCAAGCGTGCTGCCACAAACACTGCCCTCCTGCGCAGCTGCCCTTGTAGTCACCGTGATTCTATATGTACTCCACACGTCCTACTGCTCCCACTGGGAGCCCTTGGAGGGCAAAGACTGCACAGTGACCACGTCTGTGTCCCAGACACTTTTAGGGCTGCATGAATAAAAGCAGCAAAATGACACAAGGAAAGAAAGGACGCAGGCCTACAAGAGCGACACTCTGGGCCGGGGGTGCCCTGTGCCCACTATGAGGCGACCAACATACCGACTCGAGCAGGTCCAGGGCTTCAGAGAGGCTGGTGCCCACAGCAGGGATAAGGAGGTTTGCTGCCTCCACCACCCACTTGTAGGGCAGGCTGATGTCTGGCGAGGAGCCCTCCTGGTCTTGCTGCTTGGACAATTCCAAGGGCTCTGGCGTGCACACTGCACCTGGCTCCGTGGGGACGGGCTCCAGCTCCTTAGAAGTAGTGGCTACAGAAGCTTCCTCCTCACTGCCCTCTTCATCCTTTATGGCGAGAGGTGCTGGGGGCCAGGCAGTCATAAAGCCTTCCTGTTAGACACAAGGGGACACCACTTGTATGCTTTTGCTATAACAGACAGCAGCAGTTTCCAGCTAATAATGTATAATCTCAATCTGAAAATGAGGAAATGCAGATGAACCCAAATTCACACAGTTTATAAAATAGCCATGCTGAACACTTGAAAAAATATCAGTAACATGAAACAAGAGATACAATACCAGATACAGTGTCAGATCTTGGGTTAGTCATGGAGGAAAAAAATGGAACATATATAGTAGATAAGATAAAAGTCCAAAATTAAGCTGGGCATGGCAGCAAATGTCTGAATCCCAGCACTTGGTAGGCTGAGGAAGTACAAGGCTAGCCTGAACTGCATAGCAAGCCTCTCTCAAAAAAAAAAAAAAAGTCCAGAATTAATGCTCAAGTCCCCAAATTGGATACATTTATACTATAGTCATGTAAGTGAATAAATGTCCTTATTCGTAGGAAATCCCTGCTAAGTTATTCAAGGAGAAGAAATCTAGTAACAATATATCAGATGGCTCAAATATGTAGATATAATACATAGAAAGGCAAAGATAAAGGAGCTGGCAAATTTTAAATGCCAACAAAACCAGGAGATCACATACTAGAGTTCTTCCTGAAACCTTAGCAATCTTTACCATGGATGCTATGATAGAAAAAAAGGAAATGAAGAAAACTCCAGGCCAGTCAGTGGCATAAGTACCTGCCTGGCAAGCACAAGGGTGTTTGATTCCTTGGTATCAGACAAAAAAAAAGAAAAATTCTTTGTATTAATATTCTCCTTGCAGAATTCTAATTTTTTTTAGACTTAATTATTTTTCTTGCATAAAAACCCTTTATGTTGTAGCTACTCTGGAGCTTGAGTCCTCTGGACAGAGACTCTGGTGTGGGTGTTTTCAAGATGGTTGGTGAATTCCTGATAAGGAGACTTGGTGAGCACAGTCTCTTCCCAGAGGTCATGGGTCAGACAGCTGTAGGCCTTAGAGATGGCATCAAAGGTGGCCTTAGCAACATTGCCCAAAGGAGCAGTGTGGCCCCTGGCAGAGGTGCAGCAGTCATTAATACCAGCCGTCAGCAGCAGCTTCATGGGCACAGGGGCTGAGACAATGCCAGTGCCTCTGGGGGCAGGGACCAGACGCACCAGCACAGAGCCACAGCGGCCCGTCACCTTGCAAGGAACAGTGTGGGGCTTGCTGATCTTGTTTCCCCAGTAGTCTCTCCTCACGAGGACAATGGAGAGCTTGGCCAGGATAATGGCCCCACAATTGGCAGTAGCTGCTTCCTTGGAACACTTTACACCCAGGCCAACGTGACCGTTGTAGTCCCCAATAGCGACAAAGGCCTTGAACCTGGTCCGCTGGTCAGCACGAGTTCGCTTCTGCACAGGCATGATCTTCAGAACTTCATCCTTGAGGGATGTGCCCAGGAAAAAGTCAATAATCTTGGACTCCTTGATGGGTAAGGAAAAAGGGTAAATTTCCTCCAGGGACTTGATCTTCATGTCTTTCACCAGCCAGCCCAGCGTGGTGACAGGTATCCACTCTGGTGTCCTCGGCCTTACCTCCACAAGCTGCGAGCCCAGCCCTGGCCTCAGCCACTGCCAGGCCCACGACCTCAAAGGCCACTGCCGAAGCCTCCGCAGAAGCCACCACGGCCTCTCATGCCTGGGCCCGCAGGGCCTCCAGCCCCTCCACTGCACCGGCATCATCCGCCATTTGGTGTTTCCCAGAAAAAGCCAGAATTCTAAAAATAGACCGGGCATACTAATCTAATGGATGCCAGAGCAGGCCGGGAAATGGCAAGTGGAATTAAACACAGCTACCTGGAGGGCAAGAAGCAAAATCCCAGAGGAATGGAGGCACAGGAGCCAGGGAGACAGCATGAGACACGGGTTTAGACAGACAGTGCCTGGCCAGTGAACAGCTGGCTTTGGACAGCGATGTGAGTTCCAGCTTCTCTGCCTGTTAGATGAGGACACTAGGTTTACACCCGTGGGTGCTATGTGGACCAGTAAAGACATGCAAAGTGCTCAGTGTCACGGAGGTTGTTACCATGGCTGTCAAGAGAATGCTGGGGCCAGGGAGACAGCTCAGTAGAATAAGCACTTGCCTGGCAAGCGCAAGGGCCTGAGTTCAATCCCCAGTTCCTCAAAAAAAAAAAAAAAAGAAAAAAAGAATGCCATAAAGTTTGGATATGATGAAGAGACTTGACTTAAAACTTTCAATTGTTACAAAAGAGGGTACCACAATTGTAAAGCTCCTACTGAAATAACCTACAACCAGGCAAGGTGATGCACAAGCATAACCAACACTCAGAGATTGAGACAGGAGGACTGCTTTAAGTTTGAGACCAGCCTGGGGGCTACACATAGTGAGCACAGGGCCAGCACGAACTGAGTAGCAAGACCCTGTACCAAAGTTAAAGAAAAAGAGAACCTCACTTAAAAGCAGTATATAGTGGCACATGCTTATAATCCTAATTATGGGAGGCCGAGGAAGAGGTTAATATAGTGAGATCCTGTCCCAAATTTTAAAAAGAAATTTAAAAGACCAGGGGATGTAGCTTAGTATGAAGGTGTCAGGTTCAAAATCTCTAGTACCACACCAAACAATCACACAGGGGGCCATTACATAGTTTCTCATAAAGCTAGGTATATATTTTTCGTATTTACCCAAAAGAAACAGAAGCTTATGTTCATGCCAAGACCCGTCCATGGTGCTGGGAGTATAGCTATGGCAACACACTTAGCACGCAGGAGGCTCTGGCTTCCACCCTCAGCACCAACAAGGCCAACGAAAAACATCTACACAGAGATGTTTATTGTGGTCTTATTTGTAAACACTACATGAAAATAGTATCTCTCTGCTAATTAATAAACTGTGGCATATTCACACCACAAGAGTATACTCAATAATAAGAATGAACAAGTTAGCCAGCATGGTGGCATAGGCCTGTAATCCCAGCACTGGGGAAGTTGAGGCAGGAGGACTGCTGCAAGTTTGAGGTCAGCCTGGGCTGCATAGTGAGACCTTGCCTCAAAAAGGCAAAAAAATTAAAAGAATGAACAAATTTCTGGGTGTAAGAGCACATGCTTACAAGCTATAGGCCTAGTGCTCACCCGTTTCAGGCTACTGTGGGCTACACGGCAAGCTCAAAGTCACTCTCTTCCAAAAACAAGGAAACAAAACTACAGATACACAACATATTACGGTTTGTGTCTAGATGTCTCCCCAAAGCCTCATGTACTTTTTTCAACACTAGCTGAATCCAGACTGGTTCCTGGTTCAAAGCCAGGGCTTAAGGGAGCTGAGAGTGGGCTGAGTGATCACTGGTCCAGCCCACTGACAAGCTTGGCACTTCCCTAATCCCCAGAGACTTAATAAAAGGGAAAGAAAGAGGCTTGTCTCTCCTCTAGTTGCTTCTGCATCTTCTGTCACTATGAACTGCTGCCCTCTGCCATGTGCCCCTCTGCCTTGGAGCCAGCAGATCATGGACTGAAACCTCCACAGCCCTTTCCTGCTGTCACTCTGGGCAGCAAGTATTTTACCTCAGCAACAAGAAAAGTACTTAAAGACACACCCTGAATGAACTGGGTATACTGTGCAAAGAGAGACATAAAGAAACACCATCTGCTCCAGATGTCCACACTCTTGCAAAGAGACACCACAGGAAAAGAAAATAGTCAAGGGGTTGCCCCAGGAGAAAACAAGAGTGAGTGACTATACACTACACATGGGAATTTTGGACACTTGATGAAAACGTATTGTGTTTCTTTCTTTTTTGAGGTAATGTGTGCATATGCTAGGCAAGTGTTCTACCACTGAGCTATATCCCAGTCCTCTTTATTCTGTTGAGACAAAAATCTTCTAAATTACCCAGCATAGGGCTGGCAAGATAGCACAGTGGCCTTAGCCCCTGCCTGGCAAGTGCAAGGACAAGGGTTCAATCCCCATACTACATGTTGCACCAACCCCCTCTAAACTGGCCACTGAGACAGGGTGCAGTGGCACACACCTATAATCCCAGTGCTGGGGAGGCTGAGACAGGAGGATCACTATAAGTCTGAGCTACATAGCAATACCCTGTTCCAAATACTAAATAAATAAATTACCCAGGATGGCCTCAAAGTTATATTCCTTCTGCCTCTGACTCCTGAAGGGCTGAGAGAATAGGGCTACGCTGCTGGCCAGGGAGAATGTTCTGTATTAACTGTAATATTGGTTAAATGACTATGTATCATCAATAGAGGGTAAACTGTATCATATGTAAACTGTACTTTCCTATCTACAATAAAGAGGATGCCACAAACAAGGAGAAAATAGCTACTGCAACATAAAGGAATAGTATCTTTAATAAACAGTATAAGTACAGATTTACAAATCAAAAAGAACAAATAAAAAAATTAAGGCAACCTTAATTTTAATGTTAAAATTAACATTACCAAATGTTAATTTTGTAGCCCCGGCTGGCTTCAACCACGTGAGATGACACATGGCTGTCATCAAGCACTCTGTGAGGCTGAGATGAGAGGACCACAAGTTGGAGCCAAGAAAAAAAAAAAAAAAAGAAACAAGTTGGAGCCCAGCCTGGGAAACTTAATGAGATCCTGTCTCCAAACAAAAATTAAGAGCCTATAATCTCAGCACTTGGGAGGCTGAAGCAGAGGGAGCCACAAGTTCAAGGCCATGTTAGGCTGCATAGTGAGTTCATAGCCAGCCCTGGACTACAGTGAGACCCTATCTTAAAACAAAACACAAAGCTATCTACCAAAATGTACTTTTTTTCATAATGTGTCTAGCCATCTATAGGGATGAGTCAAGAAATAACTGAGCTAGGGCTGGCCAGATAGCTCAGTGAATTAAAGCCCCTGCTGGGTCACAGTGCAGAGGCCAGCACTGCATCCCCACTTGCTGTACATGGCACACTGAGACTCAACTGAGACTGCGTGCGGTGGTGTGCGCCTATAATCCCAGCACTTGGAAGCTGAAAACAGGAGAATCACTGAGTCCAATCTATGTAGTAGAGACCCTGTAGAGCCTGTACCAAACACAAAAGGACGCACGCACACACGCACACACGCGCGAAAGAAAGAATCACATAGAAAAGATGCTACTAAGACATACAAGACACTGCCAGAAATCGCCTCCTTTGGTAAGAGAGCTGGGACCAGTGGAAGGAGTCCTCTGACTTTCACCTTGGTATTATTTTATTTTGTTACCCAGAGATGCAGTCATACCAGGGAATCAGAAATTCAACAAAGCTGGAAAAAGAAGAAATACAAGCAAATGCATTATATAACCAACTTTCCAGCAGAGTATTGTAGGAGAAATGGAGCAATGAATGTTATCTGTAGCCAGTAAGGAGGAACATTTAAGAAGTGATTGAATAGTCCATGAGGACAATTCCACACTCAAGGCTGAGACAGGAACACATTATGAGCTCCAGGCCAGCCTGAACTACAAGAGGGGAGGGCAGGGAAGGGGAGAGAAGAGGGTCACCAAAACACACCAAGAAGAAAAATCTCTCAAGATAACAATTTAAAACATAAAGTTTGCCAGGTGGGGTGGCACACGCCTATAATCCTACCACTCGGGAAGCTGAAGTAGGAGGACCAGTGTGAACTCAAGACCAGCTTGGACTACAGAATGAATTCAAGGCCAGCCTGAACTGCAGAGTGAAAAAGTTTTCTCAGGGATATGAAATAGGAAATGTTAACATACATAATATACTGATATTTATTTATTTTTTGAGACAGGGTCTTGCTATGCAGTTCAGGCTAGGTTTGAGCTTACTTTTTAATCCAGGCTGGCCTTGAACTTGCAAAGTACTGGGATTATTATACGCATGCGCCACCATGCCCTGCTTTGGTCTCTTTTTAAATTATAAATGTAGGACCTGGGGAGATAGCTCAATGGTCTAATGAGCAAGTACTGCATACTATGCCAGTTCAGAATCCTGGGCATGCCGTGCCTGCCACTGAAACTAGGCATGGTGGCACATGACCATAATCCCAGCACTAGGGAGGCTGAGATACGAGGATCACTATACTCAAGTCCGAGCTGCATAGTAAGATCCTGTACCCGATAAATAAATAAAAAGATTTTTAAATTAATAAACAAATAAAATTATGAATATAATACTATATTATATTATATAAAAAGGCTAGGGCCAGGGATATAGCTCAGCAGTATAAGCACTTGCGTGACAAGTTCAATCCCTAGTACCACCAAAAAAAAAAGCATCAAAAAGGCAAAATCAGGGCCAGGGAGATGGCTCAGTAGACTAAGCACCTGCTTGGCAAATGCAAGGACCTGAGTTTAATAATCGGTTCTGGAAAAAAAAAAAAAAAACCACAAAAAGCAAAATCATAAGAAAACATTACAAAAAGGACAAAAAAGAACACAAGGAAATTCAGGGGTGCTAACACAAGTATATACTTTTGTCATAACTCCAAAATGTACACTAACTACATGAATTTTATTATTGTATATAAATCCCATTTAGCCTTTCTTTTCTTTTTTGTGGTGGCACTAGGGATCCAACCCAAGGCCTGAATATGACAGGCAAGTGCTCTACCAATGAGCTACTTTCCAACACTTGGTCTTCTTTTTAATGACAAAGAAGTTTTCAGTAATAGTTGAAAAGGGCTCCCTCCTTGGCCTGGGTCTCAGTGTCGCCTATCAGTGTGCTCTATCACCCTTGCCCGGCAGGCACAGGTCGCAGGGAAAAAGCCTTCCAGACACACAGCCACCTTTGGACCCTGTGGCCAATGCCAGTGAGCAACCACCATACAAAATGAACAAAGCATTCAATTCACCAAATCGCTTATTCCACTGAGCCATCTCCCTGAGCCTAAATAGTGATTTTTCTTTTCTTTTTTTTT